>CABFWO010002267.1:33140-129509 GCA_902155825.1 Timema genevievae
AAAAAAAAAATCCAGGCCATATATTAATGAGACCAAACATAAATAATTAACTAAGTATGTAACGAATAATTGATTTTATTAGGAAGGGAATAAAAAAGTAAAATTAATTTAGTAGATCAAACCATTTGAACATCTCAAAAAGAAATATCTCCTCCCCCATCGCTCCTTTGAAACAGTCAAGAAATAGTTTAAAGACTTAAGGCTTTCTTTAAATCCGGCCTTGGGCGTAGCTAGGCAAACTATTCTGCAGTCATGTGTGGAGTTATAGCATACCGCGCGGGCGTGAGCCAGTAAGTTGCTACCTTACAATCTCGACGGAGGGTACTTTTTCTGTATTTACTACAAGAGTTTGCCCCAAAAATGGTGTGCAAGAGTGTCTAAAATCTAGTCCACATACCTTTTTGTCAGTAGTTACTAATCCTTGACATATAGATTCAACAATATAAGAATGGCATATATATATATATATATATATATATATATATATATATATATATACGCCTCGTTTACCCTGAAAGGTAACAGCAATGCCTTGACGGATTACATTGTGACCCTATCTAATAAGCTTTATCCTAGAGGAATCCATCAAGTTTGTGAGAATTTTAAATAATCCCCGAGATTTTTGTTTTTAATTATTCCTACCATCACGTAATTTAATTGTAATAATTGTGATTATGTGAATTTTTCATATATATATAAAGGAAAAATTCACAAAATCACAATTGTAATAAGATCTGGTATGAGAAATGGCACGGTAGTATGAAGGTAGACTGCTGTAGACTATTGAGTCTATGACAGATGTTTGGCGACACACCACCTTTGTTGCGGCGAGATAAACCGCTGAAGCTTTTTTTTTATTACTATCATCACTATGTTTTCTTAATACATTATTAAAATATATTTTGAGAAGAGGTTGTTATATAACCTAGTTATTCATGTTGTTCTAACAGAGTGCTGTTACGTTGTGGTGAAGAGAGAAACTACTTAAGCCACTGTGTTACAAGAGGGAGAAATTAAGTAGTATTATTTTTAAAGTTAACATTTATTGAGCACTTGTAAGACATTAACTACAATAATTTTCCACACGTGACCTATTTGCAGTACATGCGAGTAGACCCAGTGTGCATCTGGTGCTGCCGCCAGTGGTTTCCGTAGGAAGCTCAGCCACACTTCTCTGTCTATTCGACCTGGAAAACGATCCATTGTACTCGGTCAAATGGTACCGAGGGAACTTTGAGTTCTACCGCTACGTACCGAAGGAGAGGCCTCCAGGAAGGGCCTTCTCTTTCCCTGGCCTCTTCGTAGATGTGAGTAGAGACAACTGTAAGGCCTCATTTATAGTGCAAGCGATTTGTTTGGAGGTCAGAGGCTAGAGGCTTTATTGGCGAGAGCACGACACGAACCAACAAATAGAATTGTAGGCTTGACGCACACTGAATCAGGTAGGATAGGAACGCATCAGAAATTCTTGACTACTTTCATTTTAATGGAGGCCCGCACACTGGTTCGGATCGGATAGGAAACGTCAACGTCGGATTGGAACGGAACGAACCGGTTTGCCAGTTGGGAATATTTTTAGGGATTCCTATGGATTCCAAAGTTATGCGCATACGTCCTCAGCACTAGACTATAGCATCATATACACTCGTGCTCAGTGTAAACCTGTTGATGTTCGTTTCCTGTTCCTCGACAGTTTTTTTCAATTTAGAAAAATTATTTTGGAGACGAAATAATCAATTTAGTTCAACAGTACCCTATCATTTATTACATTGCTAACAAACATTAATATGACTGTGTTAAAAAGAAAAATGCATGGGAGGAAATCTTGGAAAATGTATGTTGTATTTACTGTATATCATGGACTCAAAGTATTTTTGAAGCCACTTCTTCTTCTTCATTGGCATTGGCAGCAATGCAGAGAACAGCCACCATTACCGGTTCTTCACTGCTGCTACCACTCACTATCACCAAATCTGTCTTCGGACTGACACAAATTGAATTCCGAACCAGTGTGCGGACAAAACTCGTTCCCGTTTCTTGGGTTGTGATTCCGACCGTTCCGATCCGATGTGTGGTAAGCTTAAATCTACGTGTCCATACCTGAAGCGGCTCTAGAGATTCCGCGAATCGAGCCCTCTTGGGGACTCGATTAAGTGATTCAACTTGTCGAATAAAATCGCTCAGTAGTCAGGCGGAAACCCTTCAGTTAAAAATAAGATTGTATTATTTGATTTATAATAATGGATAGTGGAAAACTTATCAGTGCTGACTTCCAAAGAAGAGCGTTGTGTGACCCTAGTGACGCCTTCACAAGAATGCGGGGATACTGAACAGACTTTGGGAAGAAATATGTATCTTATTAAATTCATAAACCGAGCAAGATCTATACGCAAAAAGGTATATCATCGAGTTTTAGATCTATGTTTTCTATTAAAATAAGTTTCCTAGAAGGTGTTGACAGTGGTTTGATGAAACAACGCACTTCTACACCGCAACGCTTGCCGCACGCTACCCACTAGCCGGTAACCTCCAAGCATAGGCCCCCGTGGTGTAGTGGCCAGTACACCTGGCTACGGACCTATGGGTCCCGGGTTGGATTCCTTGCTGGTAGTTTGGGGGGTTTTTTACAGAAAGGGGAATTATCACAACGGTCACCAGCGATTGGTAGATTAGGTTTAAGTTAGGTTTAAGATTCCCATTGGCCTACACCTCTGTATTTAATATCAACACATCATCTCACTATAGGTACATGTAGACAAACTCCTGTGGTGTGCCCTGGGTAACGTTCTGTACCCCCAGGGCAGCTAATAGTCTACCTACAGGGGACCTAACTGGATGTCATGTTCCTCGCGGTCAGTAATACCATACGATAAAAAAAACGGAAAAAACACCAAGCAAATTGCTTGCTCTATAGACGAGGCCTATATCGAATAATGAAGAACGGGAAACATTTGTCAATACAGTGACCTTATTATTCCGTCCCTGCGTAGCCAACATAGAAACGACTGTGTAACTATGGAAAAATGAGACCCAGACAACGATTCGAACCCTGGTCATCAGACTTAACGCCTAGGGTTCCAATTTCTTTCCGAGTGTCATTTTATTTAAAAACTCATTAAAAATTAAATTTGAAAAAGACTTGTTTTAAAGGTTGTTGAACTACCGATGTAAACTCTTTACATCCATCTACATCGGCCTTCCCTGACTCACTCATCCCTTTGAACAACATTAGTTCAGTCAGTAGTGGGTCTATGCCCTTAGCTAAGGATTCCGTGTTTGATTCCTGGCATGGATAAAAAAATATTTGTGGAAATTCGGGCTTCCCCTTTCCCAGTGATGACTTGGCTACGGAAGGACTGGGTACTGTATCTATTTTAAAATTAAGTTAGTTTGTAAGGCATGGGTCAAAATATCCATTCGATTGAGGGGATATTTTTAATATATTTTTTTAGTTTATTATTAAATATTTTTTTTATAAAAAACTGATATATTTCTTATGAGGTGTGTGTACGGAGGGTGCACTTGTTTCCTATTTCTGTTGGTGACGTCATTTAAGCCCACGCCACAGGCACACACATGCAATCCGGTTCCCGTTTCCATATTTATTTTATTGTTTTCATATTCTTTTCGTTTTTTCACCCTCTCATTTTTCATAATTTTCTATTTTACACGAAAATTTGCTGATATTGGGAATTGTGTAATCAAATTTTAAATAAACCAGCATTTAATTGATATTCAGAAAACTATATTTTGCCTTTATTTAAATTAATTATTGAAAGGAGGATAGAAGGTCAAGGTCTATACACTTACCGGAAACTTACAGAAAACTGTAACCCTAAAAGTTTACAGTTAAAACACAAATAAACACATAATTATGTAATTTTCGGGGTACATCAATCCCCTTCTTCAGTAAAATAGGATAAAAATTGACAAAAAAAGAAGATAAAGAAAATGTACAGAAAAGATAGGTGCCATTTTTCTTTTGCCTTTATTTGTATGAAAAATAATTATCAAGTAGTTGTTTCATAAAGTCGGTTTTTTCAAGCATTTCCCTATCATAATAGCGTCTGTCATTTCAACTTGACTTCTAGTTGCTCCCCCCACCCCCTCAATTTGTTGTTTGTTTAGAATTATCACTGCATATAAAAGCAAAATGTTGAAATTCTAAAGTGTTCACCAGAAAATAGGGTGGAAAATCAATGTCCTAACCCCGTTTAAATTATGTTTTAAGTCAGCGTTTATGAGAAAGTCAGGGTACAAACCCCGGACAGGCGTAGTGAGGGTGACATTCCACATGTTGTTTCCATATGTGATTTCCACATGTGTAATATTCACTTTTGATTTCCATATGTGCTTTTCATATTTGGTTTTCACATGTTATTTCCGCATGTTATCTCCACATGTAATATTCATTGTTTTTTCCATCGCCTCTAGCGTATCTTGTGCCCTCCGAGAGCGTCAGACGTACCAAATACCATGTCAACCCCGTTTGTAGGGTGCATCTTCTTATTAAACACCAAATAATATTATTAATAAAAGGTTAAAATGTTATAAACCACTGTTCAAGCCTGTAGCAATAGACTAATACACACGTCATCTTGATAATTATAATATCAAAATAATTGATAATAATAATTTGTGTGACTAGCTATCGCTGTCAAATGATCAGCAAGTGTCCCTACTGGATGTCCAGTTGCATCTTGCTGGGAAGTTTAGTTGCGAGGTGTCTGCTGATGCACCATTCTTCACAACTATCACAGTTTCTGACCGACTGAGAGTTATTGGTAAGTATTGGGCAAGGAAAAGACAAACCTTATTTGTTATGATAATGAATTATAAACAATCAAGTTATCAGGGCATTGATAGTAGTTCAGGTGCTCAAACCAGGTTCTGTGCCAGGAAAAAAGTGCAAGTAACCCTCACCGTAACCCCCTCGCTTTCCTCGTCATACACACACACACACACACACACACACACACACACACACACAACCCCTATTTTTGCAATACTAAACTTGGGTTTGTACACTCCATTTACGCTGAAATATCTCTCGGTTGGACTACACTATAGTGCTGCTTATGAGAAAAGGTCATAGCATAATCCATCAAGGTAAAGACTGCTGCTACCTTTTAAAGTAAATGATGTGTAGAATAAAAAAACCTTTTACAAAACAAAATCGATAATCGCAAATTGATACATAAAACAATGAAATGAGACACACGTGATGAAATATTAAACTTAACTTTAACTTGGTCAACCTCGGTGGTCTTAGGGTAAAATGCTCGGCTCAGAACTCGATGTTTGTGGATTCAAACCCAGCTGAGGTCAATGGATTTTTTTGAGCGTTAAAAATCCATAGCACAAATTCTTCCAAGGGAAGTAAAGCCGTTGGTCCCATGTCGATTGTTGCATGTAACAGAACTCTGGAAGGTATATGAAAATACCTTTCCGGCAAAATTGGTAGACCATTTCCTCTCTCAAAAATCTGTCATTTGTAAACCAATGTAAAATAATTTAAATTTGATAAAATAAAAATATATTCTTATTTATTGTGATTCCCCCTCCCCTAATATATTTCATATAAGTTTTTTTTTAATTTCAAATATTCTCAAATTTGTCATAAATACCTTTATACTAATTTACATTAGAAAAATAATCATATATTATTATTTATCATATAAAACCGTTCTCAAATATAAAATTTGAACAAAATCGTTAGAATTTTTTTCAAAAATTTGGCATAATAAATATTTTTCTAAGAAAAACTAAATAAAAATACTTATATTATAAAAATCTTATTAGATATCCATTTTAAAAATATTTCAAATTTAGAAGAAATTAGTAACTAGTAAACGTCCTTAATCAACTTTTTACCTGAAAAACAGGTATTCAGTGTTTATTGCCAGGTCAACACAGTAGCTAGGTGGTATCCATTTTAAACAAATTCTTTCAAAAGATTTGAAATTGTCAATAATAAACCCTCAGTAAACTACTCTTCATTTAAGGGCTAGCTCTGACTATCAAATTGGAATAAAACCCAATAATTGTTAAGGATCAAGGCCTAGGGACATATATTTGTGTAAAATTCACTTTTTTTTTGTATCAGGGGCATATAAAACGCAAAGATTCATAAAAATGTAAAGGTTGAAAATTTTCCCAGTTACATAACTTTATATTTGTATAAGAAAGTAAAAATATTAATCAAAAAAGCTCAAAAGAGATAGATGTAGCTTTAATATTGCAGCTATAAAATAATTATTTTAATAACAAAGGAACATTTGTTAATTTTAATAATGGTCTATAATATTTTTAATATTTTGTTTTTCTTGGTTACCTACTTATGTTTTTTCTGTTGTAAATAATAGTAGATTTCTTGTGCTTTATTCGTATTCATGTCAAGTATTTTGTTTGAAATTCATATTTTAATTCAATGTTGATGGAACTTTTAAACAAATGTTCTTTAAAGTGTGCATGATAGTATTTTGAGTGGTAAAATTTTTACTTATGTATTGTTTTTATTTTATTTGTTTGATGAATCTAACAAGTTTGTTCACTTTGCACAGTTATTTTAAACTATATCTAATTTCATTGTTCCACACCCATATTATTCTGGTTACAAATATTCTAAAAGATCTTTACATACTTCTACATAATTATGTAGTGATTTAAATAAGGCATATTGTTGAAACCGTTTAAAGTTTACACAAAAACGTGTCAATAACCACAGCACATAATGCTTGCATTGAAGTGAGTCCCCCGAAGCTGATGTCATGCGCAGGAACTGACAAGTTTTAGAGCCAGACGGTTTCACCTTACTTCCTCCCACCAAGGAATATCCCAGGCCCGGTACCTATTGTACCCCTCATGGTGGGGCTGCTAATAATAGACAAACTAAGATGTAATTGTAGTATTATGCAAGAATTAGGGGAAGAGCATGATAATTTCAAAAGTACAAGACAAATGTCCAAAGAGGGGAGGGAGAGTGAGGTTTTAATTTCCCTCGCAACTCTGAAACAAGAGTAAATTTATTCAGAGGGCTCTTTTCATGGAAGTTTTTGAACATTGGATCCCTCCAGCAGATACTAAGAAAAATTTTTTTATTGTGATTTGTGACTTTTTTTTCCTAATTGATGAGCAGTGATTCGTTTGTTCTAAAAAATAAGGAAAGGGAATTAATGAGGGAGTATTTACTACCCTCTTTGTTAGGCCACAGATCATAGGGGCGTGGATCCCTGAAAGAGGATGGCTGCCTTCTCTAAAGTTTATTAACTTGAAAGTCACGTGCCCTCTCTGTAGTCCAAATGTTATTTTTAGAAGAAAGAACCAACAATAAATTAAATTAAGATCTTCTACTCCCACAAAGTAGTTGTCATCTGCGCTCTCCCCCCCCCTCCCCACCCCCCGAACCCTTCCCAGCTCTCCCAAAAAACCCTTAAAACCCCTAATTATTATTTAATGTTATTACAGTGCACCTATAAACTAATTTTCAGCCATATTAGATATCAAGAAATATCCTAAAAGGTAAATACATGTAATATTATTAATGTTAGAGAAGCCATATTTTTATACATTTCTATACAAAAGGATCCATTTCTGTGAGAATAGTTTCACAAATCAGATGATTCTCGATAAAGATATAACCAACCTCTTTATGTGTTCTTAATATAATTGTTTTCTTGCTATAGATCTGAGGGATTTATCACCTGAAATCTTTGTGGATGAGATTTTCAGTGAAAATGATCACTTTCTTCATGCAAACTGTACAAGCCACCATTCCAAGCCACCGCCTGAATTGACATTCTTCATCAACAACATTGCAGTGAGTGTTACAGACTAGTGCATATCATCTCTACAGAGCACAGAGTAGATCGTAAATTTTCTATTAAAACAAATTTAAAATGTCATAGTATCCTATAGATTTTAGTGGATTTTATAATTTAAATTATATCATAAGAAATATAATTATGAGATTGTGAGTGATATGTAGGCCTATGTGTGTTCCTTGGAACTCTTGTACAGATTTATTTATGTTATAACTAAATGAATAACTTAGGATTATAGAAATATGACATTTAGAAAGAAATCATTCAAGTTTGAAAGTTAGTTGTAAATTAAAAGGGAAAGGGTAAGGGTAAATTAAATTAAAAATAAAATGAAGTGCTTAAATATTATAATACTATCTAGACTATACCAGTGTGGTCCAACTGACCGCCAGCAGGCCAAATGTGGCCCACGCTTACTAAAAATCTGGCCCCCACAGTATCCTTAAGGAAAATTAAAGAGAAACCCTCAATGGTAGATGTGAAATAACTAATGATTCTAATAAAAATATTTGTTTAAAAATAGTCATGATTGCATTTTATCATGCATTTGTTTGAATGATAAGTAATAATATGTATAGATATATATTTATAATGGTAAGCTGTTTTGTGAAAGTGTGCACAAGTTCATTTTTATAATACATTTTGGGAGATTCGAATTTTACTGCCAAAAGAGTTTATTAAAAATTCTACCAACCAAAAATACAATTTAAGTATAAATACTGAAAATAATTCATTATTAAGTGTTTTTTTGGAGACTTATATTAAGTTGATAGGACCACTAAATATATCTTTGGCCTACAGTGAAAACTGAAAAAGTTGGCCCTTGGGATGAAAAATATTGGATCAGCCTGGTCTATACTACACCACATACTCCATTTTAGTTGGAAGATTATATAAATGTTAACTACTAATATGTGATCTTATTAACCAATTTCTTGAGTTTAAATTAAAAATAGCCATCCGAGTTTCAGAAATATCCGATTTTAAAATATCTTAGTACTTTCCAAACTGACTTATATCACCAATATTTTTTATGCCAATACAAAATTAACATTGAATGCTAGCTTCCTTCATGTATTAGAAGCACTTTTTTTTTTAATAAATCCTTCCCAACTAGTCTTATTTTCGTAGGAAGCTCATTATTTTAAAACTGAAAACTTAAGTTGCCACAATAGCAGAAGAAAAATATTACATTTGTAATTTCATTCTTGGCCCGTTTAATTAATGTTAGAATAAATTAGAGAGTAATCCATAAGAAAGTTTTATTGGGAGCTTTTGATAACATTTTAGATGAGCTTTTTTTTTTAGCATCGCATCTTACTACCGGTTAAGGTTATACACTTTTAATTCATATAAATAAAATAAATAGTTTTTGTGTCTGTTTATCATGAGCATTGTGTGATATCTACCTCACACAGAGGTTTGAAATTTTAAAAATTAGTAGCCCTTGTGCACAAACATGTGTACCTCGAAGCTGTAATTTTAATAAAAAAATGTATTAGATTTTTTTTTAATCTATTAAAAATTGGATCAAAAGAAATAAAATAAACACTTTTTTTTCTGTGTGAACAAATTCATAAAAGTGTTGCCCAGGGTAGTCAGCCAGGCAATGGATTGCGTGGTTACCCTGGGCGAAGCCGGGTACTTCTGCTAGTAGTTAATAAATCAAAGACATTTGTTTATAGTGTAGCACTTTAGTGGCTCTCTATGTTGGTGGATGAAAGTGGGCTTTCTATAAAAAAATATGTTGTTTAGTTTGTTTTTTAATATTGTTAAGAAAAAAGGTAATGAGTTAAAGTAGGTTTGTACCAAATTTAGTGATTTTTTTTAGCACTGTATTTTATTACTCATTCGTGTTATATGCTTATACACTAATTATAATAATGGTTTTAAGGATTAAGAAGGTTATATTTAGAGGGAGTGTACCCACATTTGCATGGGAGGGGAGAGGATTTTTTTTATACTACCCTCAGTAAACCCTCCTGAGATTCAAACGTCGATCTCATCATCAACAGTCTAGTCTTCTGTGAGAGTAAACCATCATAATTAAATTAAATTAAATTTGTTTGTAAAATTAGTTGTTGATTAAACACTAGACTTAATTGCCTGATAAATATTGTTAACATGAAACAATAATTATATATTAATTACCCTCTATGTAGGTTACAATGTAAAACAAATGTCAAAAATTGGAGAAAATTAAATTATGTGAGCTATATTTTTTTTGTGATATTTTACTTTTAATGTTCTTTGCCAGGTTGATATGAAAAATAGAAACAAAATCAGTATAAGTCAATGATGCTCTAAATAAATGAGTTTTTTTGAAAGCGATTAAATTAATATTTTTAAGTATTTCACTATGAAAAGTTTAACCGACATTGAGTGGCCCTGCAAATTAATCTGTCTCTATTGTAATGGTAGTATAAAATATCTTGCACCTGCAGGTTTCCAGGGAGTATGTACAGACATGGAGCAATGGAGTGGCCTTGCAGATTAATCTGACTTTATTGTCACCTAATAGGCATGAGTTCACCATTAAGTGTGTTGCCTCTGTGCTTGGTAGTCATCATGTCAGTAGCGACACCATTACCGTTTGCCGCCGGTTCAACACAACTGCTGCTTCAGGTAAATTAAAATAAACATGATAGTAATCCATATTGCCATTACTATTTACAATTTGCATAGGTGTGCGCAGTGTAGGTGCCTAAGCACACACACATGCTCACACACAGACAATAAAGGAAAGGTTGGAGTGACAAAAGAATGCACTACCTAACTTTTTTTAGAAACCGTGTCAATGGATATTTCAAGAATAGTAGTTAATGTGGGCTTGAGATTCTGCCACAATATCTAATGGTCTCATTCATCGAACAAAGTACGCTGGTACTGAAAACTACTGCAACTCCTGTCTATTTGAATATTGTGAATTGTGTGTTTTACCCAGTATTGGATTGTCACTACGAGTGTTATAATCAGACAATCATGCTACCCAATGTCCTGCCTACGCCTAGCTAACTTCTCTCAAATTTCCCTCACCCAAAGTGTGTACCGTTCATTCACGTTGAAGCTCACTTTGCTTGGTTCCACTATGTTGTACCTCATATGATGGGGACATATTGTTCTGTCAAGATAAGACGGCTTGCTACCTCTCAGGAAAAACTAAGTGTACATAGAAACAAATGAAAATTTTACTAATACTAATTATCCAGGATAGATATTCAATGTGTTCCTACTTTCCATCTAGTGGTCTCATAAAAATGGTTAATTTATTCTCTGACAACTATCCCAATCCCTCATCAACGTTTAAGCCCAATTATTTATTATTTTAGTTTTTAGCATCGTGTCTTACCACCCATTTGGGTTACATGCTTATGTACTAAATAAAGCTAATGGGTTAGGAATGAAGGTTGAATTTAGAGGAAGTGTACTATCATTTGTGTGGAGAGTGGGAAACCATTTAGAAAAAAACCACCCTCAGTACAGCCGACCAGAATTGAACACCTATCTTCCTTTCATCAGCAGTCTAATCTATTGTGAGAGTGCCACCTTAAACTATGACCACCAAAGCAGGTATTTTTTTAGTGCTTAAGAATGTAGATTAAGGTAGTACATTAACTAAGCAAACTAAGCTTTGTTATTCATTTAGAATAAATTGTACAAGTGTTAGCTTGGTACTTATTTTTATATTTTTAACAATAGTAATTATTTATTTTCAGGAGCAGCAAGGCAGCTTGAACTGAAACAATCTATTATAAACGTGCTCCATCAGTTGGCAACACTTGCACTTGTACAAACATTTGGTCAAGTTAGAATATGAGTGTATCATGAAGACTTGTTCATCGCAAAGCTGTTGTAGTACAATAATTACACTGTTTTATTTAATGAGGGAAAAGATACCTAGTCAAGGGTAAAGTTTTGATATTTCACAACATTTCCACATTTTTCAGATTAAAATAATTATATGCATTGTTCCAGTATTATATTTGTTGTTATCATTATTAAATTGTTTACACAAGCTATTTAGATGTATTGTTGTACTTAATTCTAAAGTGAGGTTCACACATTTACTGAACCTCGGAGGGAAAATGTGATCTAATCCAATCATAAGATATCATCTGCATGATCTGTTCTGTGTGCTTGGGTAGGGATTATTCTGTACTGCATCTAAGATACATGTTTGTAAGTACATAACGTGTTGCCATAATGTTGTGCGTCATATTCTTAAAACACAACAACATGGTGATAATAACCTAAAAAACATGTTGATCCACCAAAATAAAATGGGTTTGGCAATCAGTTGTTGGTGGAGAAAAGAATCATGGGTAATCAAACATTTCAGTGATCATTTTGTAATGATACTGTTTTGGACCCCTCGGATATATTCAAAAAGTCATGGATGAAGTGTATTTTTCTTAAAAATACTGTAAGTAAAATTTCCTTTTAATACTTCATCCATGGAAAATCACGCGCTTTTAGAAGTAATGTCAATACACTACGCTTCAAAACTTTTTTTTTTCTTTAAAAAGATTAACTAAGAATGATCTTATGAGTCGCTGGCTCCCTCTACCCAATAGGAAGACAGCCTTCATAACATAAGGTCGCGAGGAGTCTTTTTATTAGTTAGTTTTGACACTGTTGACAAGGGGTCCAACAGGTAAGGGGTAGGTCATATATAAGCAACTTGTGTGTATGAATACACACAGTGCCAGTAAGAAAAATAGAGTAATATCACATCAGAGTGCCAGTAACTTAAATCCACAAAGTACACAGTAATATATTAGAGAGAAAAATCACAGAAAAACAATCTGTAATTCAACAAAAAATGTATCATTTTCCATCATATCTTCAGTACAGATGGTGTAATCATCTAAATAAATTGTGTGCAACATTGAAAGTCTTATTCATTAAAAAAGATTAAATATGAGAATTAATCAAGTGCGCAGTAAGGCATGCTTGCGTCGTCATCATCGTAAAACCCGATATCATTATAATTAGCGTTCAAAAACAGGGCAATATCATGATATAAATCTCTGTATCACTTTAATTAGTACTAATCTCGGGACAATAAATCCGTAGCATCATAATTTAATTGCTAAATTATTCAAGAAAAATTAAATGTTTGTTATAAATAGTAAGTTCAACAAGTTTGTGAATCAGGATTCTTGAAGAAAAAAAATAAATGTAAATTTAAGTAGGGTAGTGAGACGTGTTGCTAAAAAAACTTAATGCTTCTTTTGGTTGGTATTTTAGTTCGGTCTAGGAAATCTGGGTGCCGCCATCTGGGAGCTGGCAGGACAGGGCGCCAGTGTAAAAACATAATGACCAAAACTTTTTAACACAGTACCAATAAAAATATTTTGTTTCTATGCTTCTACTAAAACCAATCTATTAAAATGTATTAATTAAAATAGAGTGATAGGCCATATAATGGGTAGGTAACACAATTTTCAGTCCAAGTTTCATAGAAAGGGTCTTTACCTGACAGTTAGGTAAGTTAACTAGATCTACTTTCACACGTTCATACGTCATCTTATATGGTGTTATTGAGGCAAAAGGGGGCAGCAGAGAAGATAGATTAAGACAAAGGAAGCGGGGAGAGGTTTTCTCCAGGTGTGTAAGAGACCTACTATGGATAAGAGAAGTGCCCCTAAAGAGTAAGGAAGTGTTGTATAGAGCACACTTCATACCCATTGTACCGTATGCAGCGGAAACTTGGACTTTGGATAAAAGAGAAACAAGGAAAGTGGATGCCATGGGAATGAAGTTATTGAGGAGCATGCTAGCTGTCACCAGAAGAGAAAGGATTAGGAATGAAGATGTTGGGGTACATGAGATGGTATGGACACGTAATGAGGATGGAAGGGGAGAGGATTCAAAGAAGATTAATGGCTATGAAGAATGTAGGGAAGAGACCACAAGGGAGACCAAGGAAGAGATGAAAGGAACAGATAGCAGCAAGTGTACAAGTGAGAGAAGGAGAGTGGAAAATAGTGCAGTATGAAGAATAGTGGAAGGACAGAGGGAGATAGAGGCATTTTACTAAACAGACCCAGCCACAGGCTGTAAATATTTCATGATGATGATGATGATGATCCTTAAAAACTAGCAGTAAAGAACAGGACAAATTGTAAAAGATCTCCCTGCAGTTTTTTAGGTGACAGTGAACGTGACCTTGGCCAATTTCTTTCTAAGGTAAATCGTCCAGGGCGACGTGGTGAGGGTTGCAAGAAGACCTCACGACAGCCATTGGAAAAACATTCGCGATTTCACTACTAAGCAGATCAGATGTGTTTTGCACACTTACGCAGTCACTCCAACTCAACTTCCATTCATATACATTCTTTAGTAACCAAAACCAAAGTGTAAAATAAATTAATCCTAACATTTAATTTGTGATTTTTAATTTATGTTATCTTCCATTTAGACCGAAGAGAGTCTAATCATTGGCAGGGAACGTGTAACTACCTGGCACCCAAACACAATGTACTTAGATATTTAAATCTAGCAGTGAGATATAAACTGATGCAAGTGAATGCATGGCGATCAGGCCAAATAATAGCCCAATCCAGATCCAAACCGAGAATACCGGGATAGATACAACTGTGTGCCGTTAGAAAGGGTCTCAACTTTTTGTAGAATAGTGCTCCCAATTTATGTAATATCTACCACTGTTGCAATATGAGAAGAGAAGTGCAACAAGCTACTGAGGGAAGGATTAAATATCAAATTACAGTAGAGTCTCGGAAACTCGACACTCGATAACTCGACATGCAAACGTGCACAGAGTTGTTGGTGCCAGTCATCACAATCCAAGGTCATTCTTCTGTGTAATCTCCGAGTTTGTTTGTGTAGCTCGAGTGGAACAGTCATGCTGTGGTGTTTTTACAAGTGCTGTGTTTTTAGTTTTCCAATTTAGTAACGTATTATTCGAATCAATACAATAGTATATGTACAGGGGTGCAGAATATGTCCAAAAGCAAATTAAAGCAGTCCTGGGGAAATTTGCGGCTGTGAAAAATCCAACAATTTTGTTGACGTTTTTAGTAAATTCTGGTTCTGACATGGTAGTTTCATTTGTAGGAAAACCAAAGGCAGATGACACTCAACACTGACACTGTCAATATATGTCATAGTGAGGCAGTGTCAGTGTAAGCACAAAGAGTTGCGGTGTCTAGAGGTTAAGATACTGTGTCAGAGTTCTAGATAAGAAGTCAGAGGTTGAAATAAGGGGCAAAGTAAAGATCTAATAATTCAACCTGGCTAATGCCGTGATTGAGTGATGAGTCATCAGTCACCTACCCTACAACGAGTGTTTGGTAGCTATGGTGGGCAGGCGGGTGAGGGTAGGGAAGGGTGAGCAATGTTTTGTTTTAGTTTGAATTCAGTCACCCTTATATCTCGGCCTAATTGGCGATGTGTTTATTTAAACTCATGACATGCTTGTAATAATTGTGTAGCCATGAAATTGTTGTTTTTAGTGGACCTATTAAGGTTTGTACATTGTGCAATAGATAAATATTTATAAAAAAATTAGATGGTTTAGTGAAACAAATGTTTACTATGTCGACTTTTAAGAGCAAACAAGACGTCAACTGTGCTTAATGTGAATAGTGTGGCAGACGTGATAAACTCAGATATTACGTATCTAATAAGCATCCCCAAGGAAAACATAGAAGTAAGGATCAAGGGAGTATTGCAAGTTTTGTAAAACATAAATTATGTGATCAGGAAAAATTCATAGTGTAAATAGCGATAGTATTTCCCCTGGTTTGGTTGAAGTGATAGACCTTGCAGTAGTGGTGAGTATACGAAATAACGAGAAGTCTATGAAAATCAACAATTAAACCAAGGCCTCCTGGAATTACACTCCATTGCCTCTTACTCTCAAGATGTAAAATTAAATGTTGGCACCGGTAAGCCTATTGGTATCAATGAACAATTAATAACAATATGTAATACACACAAGGAGATGGGAGAGGACTAAATTTTTTATAAGGTAGGTATTATAAAAATAACTATGGTTAAAAATATATTTAAATTAAAATTTTCAAAACTATGTAGCAGGTAATAATCTCCTTCAGTCTCTATAAAATATTCAATGTTTTATTTTGAGTGTTATGGTTTTCGGGGAAATTTTTTATGAAAATGTTATGTTCTTGGGAAATATTGGATCTCTGAAGATATTCTGCACCCCTGCATTACCTGTATTACAGGTATGTATGGACACCATTATATTAACACGTAATATATTGTACTATACGTATATTACTGTTACTGTACCGTACAATACTACAGTACAGTACAACTGTACCTATAATATTCGATACTGTAGTGCGATTCATCCTTGTTTAGTAAATATGCATCTTATGCAAGTTCATTCGTAAAGCTCTCGACATTTCACTAACTCGACACCATCTCAATCCACATTAGGTCGAGTTTCTGTGACTCTACTGTAATAACAACCCAATATAATATGGCGAAGAACTGAGGAACACGCTAGACACACGATTCAACTGATTATCACTAATTTAGCAGTACCTAAGCACCTCTTGGATGAGGGTTCAGCTCCCTGATTGGTTCAGGTGATCAAGAGGATCATGGGAGGGGACCTGATATCAAGATGGAGCAGGAAGGCAGACAGAGTTCACTGGCAGCTTCCGATTGATGGTTGTGTGATGTAAGAGTCCATAGTTCGAGACCAGTTAGCTCCACCTCAGAGTACCGCTAGAGAGACAGATATACCACAAGCATTGGTGATATGTTAGGAGAGGCATGATTCATTTGGTGTGAATGACTGGGTTGACCTAGTGGTGACCAGAAGATCAGAAGGTCTAGGACACTCATAGTTGTAGTTCCCTACACCTCCCGGTCCCCTCCCATCTATAACTTTCTATCCGTCCTTTCAAGTGTAAAGTTTCGGCTCTTCCCCTCAATAAAACACATTGTAAAGTCCAAACATATGTGATGTATTGTGACTGGTTCACCCCCTAACTCCCCAAGCCACCCAGCGCTGGCGTCATAGGAGGGTGACAGTTACCATTGATCAAGGAATTGATAGGTAGTGACCAGTTTTCTTTAAAGAAAAATAAATTACTCCTTTATCCAGTTGCAGCAGTGTTATATTTGCCCTTCCTAATGTTCTTATTTAGCTTTCCTGTACCTTCTTCATAATAATAGACAAAAAAGTATTCAGGTAAATACATTGAATCATAATAGTGCATGTCAAAATTATGTTGAAACATAATTATGAATGTGTTTAAGATACTCCAATTTTCTAACTGGTAAAATTAATTAGTTTAAAAACTTTTATTTGTTTCATTACTGTTTTTTAAATTTCAAACTGTGTTTTAACACTCGTGTCAAATACCAGGATGATACAGTTTGCTAGCTTCATTCTAATTATATTGTGTTCTCAAGCAAATTCTTCCTAATTTTCTTCTTTTTCTTATCTATGGTTGTATTTCCTAAAACTTCATCTCTTTGTGATCTTATGGAAGTGCTAGAAGTTTCAAAACTTGAATCACTTGCATCTATATTTCTTTCTTTGTTTTTCTTTCTTTTTTTCTTGCCACTTGAATGTTTAGATTTACTATTGTTTTCCTCGTGTGTTTCATTCCCATTATTTTCCAAACTATTGTTAAATACAGTCTGTTTGTGCTTAATCCTTTTACTCATAGTTTCTAAAAGAGTATTTACATCAGTGGATTCTAAACTAGTATTTGATTCCTCTTTTACTAAATGTCTCGAAGGTTTGTCTTCACTTAAAGTGGAGTTGAAACCATCGTCTGGAGCAGAACTAAGCAACCTCCTTTTTTTGTGTTTTTTGCTTTCACTATTAAAATCTAAAATACTAGCGTTATTATCTGAATGGAGGACTGTAGATGGTTCGCTGTTAACTGCGTCTTGGTTGAGGTAATCCAATATTTCATTTTTACTGTCACGTTTCCTTTTCTTGCCTCTTCTCTCTGTCATGCTGTGATTATCTTTCACTATATGTTCCTCCTTTATCCTCAAAGTCCCTTTCACTGAATTATGAAGTGATGCAGCATGTTGGAGTTCATCGGTATATTCTGAAATAAAACCAGAAGAAAATCCATTTTAAAACATAATCTAACAAATGTTGGCCTTGTGTGTAAGCAAGTACAACAAAATCTATAGAAAATTAAAAACACCAACTTCTTTGGTTACAAATAGGACCTGGATGTTGTTGACAAGTCATTTGTCTTAAATTTTGATCACAGTGTCCGGTTTCATGACTCCCTCATTCTAAAATATAACTTTAATTTACATTTTTTAAGTTGTTTGCAGTATATTTTTTTATTTGGCACCACATCTTACTACCCGTTTGGGTTATATGCCTAAGTACTAATTATGTTAATGGATTAGGAATTGGAAAGGTTGAATAGAGGAAGTGAATCTGCATTTGTGTGAAGGAAATGTGGAAAACCATTTAGGAAAAACCACCCCCAGTTCACTCGAACGAGATTCAAACGGTCACGAACTGCTAACAATGAGGCTCACCAAAATCGTCTGAATGAACTCTTTAAACAGAATTGCCGTGTTTGTCAACAAGAACTGGCAAACAAAAATGGTATTTTATCTGAGCAATTGCGGGCAGTGATTACAGAAATGGGTTATGGAAAGGTGTGTGCGCGGTGGATACCTTGAATGCTTACTCCCGAAATGAAACAGAAGCGGGCGGACATTAGCCAACAGTTTTTGCTGGGCCATGAATGTGAAGATAATGAATTACCGGATAACAATGTCATGGGTAGGGACATGAAAAAATCCCATTTGCGATGAAATGAATTTGTACACGAATTCTACTATTTTCCCATGAATAACATGAATTTTTTTCTAAATAAACACAATTTCTTTGTAATTTGGCAAATACCTCATCATGAAATATAATTTTCAACGAGGTAACACTGGTGCTGCCGTTTATATAAATAGTATCCGTTTTAACTTATTTTATAAGTATAAAATGGAGCACAGAAAAAATTAATGAATTAATGTATTCAGGATATTTAAGCTTATTTTATCTGAGGTTATCATTAAAAATCACGATTTCTACTTTTATATATTAAGATACCTAAATTTCAATAGAGGATTCTTTGTTTACAGCCCTTAAGAGATTTCACGCTAGGTCCAAGCAAGGACATTAATATATGAGGGGAAATCAAAAAGTTTCAAGACTAGTTCTGTAAAATGAAAACAGAGTGGAGCATGGGGGTGCATGCACTGGTGTGATGATCTGTGACCTTCATCTGTCTGTACAACAAGTGGCATCATTCTGTGTAGGCCAGTGGCTGTGTTACACACGTTTATTTGATAACGTGCATGGGTGCATTTGTGATTATATTATGGACCGCATACTCGAGCAGTGAGTGAACATCAAATTCTACGTCTTACTCAGAAAATCTGGAATGGAGACCTTCCAAATGATGAAGCAGGCTTACGGTAATGAATCTATGAGCCATCCGGTGTGTTTTGAGTGGTACTCGTGCTTCAGGAGTGGCAGAATGTCACTGAAAGACCCTCCACGAGCACAAACCTGGAAATTCGGTCTTGAGATCTGGGAATTTTCCCCTGCAAATATTGTTGTTTTGTCTCCGGGTCGTAGCCGTAAATCCAACTTTCGTCTCCAGTGATGATCCTTGACATGAAGGTTGGGTCATCCTGGGCATTTTGACAAAGTTCCTGACAGACTTGGGTAAGGTGCTCCTTCTGTTCGGGGGGTCAGAAGCCTGGGTACAAACTTGGCGGCAATGAAGTGCATGTTAAAAATGGAGGTGAGGATTGTACACACTGAACCGTATGACATATTCACGATATCAGAAATGTCCTTATTGGTCATCCAGCGATCCTCACGCACAAGTTGCCTAGTTCTGCCAACAATCTCCGGGTTTGTTCTCGTGGAAGGTCGCCCTGACCTCTCTTTGTCTTTCAGTTACGTTCTGCCACTCCTGAACCATGAGTGCCACTCAAAACATACTGGATGGCTCATAGATTAATTGCCGTAAGCCTGTTGCATCATTTGGAAGGTCTCCATTCCAGATTTTCCGAGTAAGACGCAGAATTTGATGTTTGCTCTCTGCTCAAGTTTGCGGTCCATAACAAAATTGCAAATGCACCCGTGCACGCCATCAAATAAACGCTACACATCCACTAGTCTACACAGAATGATGCCACTTGTCGCACTGATTAATGAAGGTCACAGCTCGCCACACCAGCACACGCATTCCCATGCTCCAATCTGTTTTCATTTTACAGAACCAGTCTTGGAAACTTTTTGATACACCCTCGTATATGGACCTTGTTACAGGTGGTCATGTTTGGCAAAATTAGATCTTCTTAATTTGTATTCCCTTCTTCATCTTTGATAGTAGTTAAGTCTTCTATGACGACATGTTTCGGTGTTGTTATTGTTTGGTCTAACCCTAAATTAGTAATCAATTATTTCGATATTGCTATTTTTAAGACTCAAAGGTAATGAGAGTGATGTATCGAGTTTGATATTACTAAGCATGAAACTTTTGTGCATATTTATACTTGATTTTTCTCTGAATATGTTAATAAATAGTTAAATACACGATATGAACGGAAAATTTGGACAGTTTTATCCTAGTTTTTTTTAACGAATACTAATTCGACTCGTACTTACTTAACTAATAACATCGCTTTCAGCTAATATCATCGCTTTTTGAGAAAAATAATACCACTTTTCGCCTAAAATAACCTCACCTTTTGCATGTCATGGGAGATGAACACTGAGTAAATCATTTTGAGCCAGAGAACAAAAGATTGCCCACGGAGTAGCACACCGAAGGATCCCCAACACCAAAAAAAATAAGAATGTAGTGTTAGCAGGCAAAATCATGCTCACGGTTTTCTGAGATGTTAGAGGCGTAGTGCAATCAGAATTCATAGCTAGAGAGAGGCACAACCATCGATTCCGAAAGTTACTATGTAATTCTGACTAAAGTAAACGCAAGATTTTGAAGCTTTCGTCCTCACATGGGGCAGTTTCTTCTTTGACACAACAAAGCTCAACCTCACATCAGCTTAAGATCAACTCTTGGATCACCCGCCACACAGCCCAGACTTGGCTCCGTCGGATTTGCCCCCTCTTTCCAAAATTTAAGGAACCGCTTCAAGGACATCTTCGGATCAGATAATGAAGTCAAGTAAGAGGTGGCATTGTGGTTACATCGTTAAGCTGTTAAATTCTATCGCGACAGAGTCATGAAACTAGTAGAATGTTGATGAACATGTTTTGACCACAAGGGTGATTATGTGGAAAAATAACTGAATAAAGGTGGACATAAATAGCTGAATAGAAGTGAACAGTAAATTACCAGAAAGTTCCCTGTTTTGGTTTTATTCAAATATATACAACCACTTCCTTGAAAAAATTAGACAGTATTACTTTTTCAGCACCTCCTGAAAGATCTAGTAACTTTTCTAGCTGTTAATCTCAAGAAAATGGGGGTATATGGTAAATGGTATAGCGCTATGAATAGAACTACAAAGGCCACAATTCTTATTCTTGAACTTGAAATATTATCAGATCATAAACTCCCAATATGACTGTCTTAATATCTAGTTCAAACACATATTTTTCTTATTCTCTACCAATGGTTTCTGTTTAAGAAAAATAAATTTTCTGGGCTGGAAACTTTAATTAGATAAAAAAAATTGTAACAGTAATATATTTTTCTGGCAATTACAGATTAAAAGGCAAAGAATAATGTTGTCTGCTAATATATAAAAATATGTGATTTTAGATATTGTTTACTTTCATTAAAATCAACAAAAGTGAAGATTATTAGCATATAAAAGGCCAAGTAATCAATTTTCACAATTTTATGTATTTATAATTTTTTTACATCCATTACTGTTTACAGCCTATGGCCTGGGTCAGTTTTTTTTTATCCAAGCCATATATTTTCCACTACCGGCTTGCTAGGCCTTCATATGCCTTATAATCTAACTTAAGACTAGGACAGGCACAACAACCAGTCCCCAGCAGTTAATTTATCATTATGAAAGGGTAAACCCACATTTCACCAATGATACATTTTCGGCCATGTCGAGAATCAAACCTGGGACCCTTAGCTCAGTAAACAGATATACTACCGAGTGAGCTAAGGTGTCGGATTAAGTGCAGGCTAAACTAGCCTAACTTCAGCAACTCTCGCAAAATCTTCTTAAAAGTGCTCCAAGGACCACATTAAAATGTCCGTCTCTCTGCAACATTCTGTTTCACCCTAAATTGCCCAACCCAGTCACCAATATCAATAAACAATATCAAAGCCAAGAGTGCCGGGTTCGATTTCCATATCCAGGTGTAATTTTTTTATGTATGATTGGGAAATAGATCATGTCCATAATTATAATATTTCATCACCCAAGCTTCACCTTTCATAATTTAATTGTATTGCGATGCTTTCTTCCATATCCAAAAATGTTGAAAGTATGGTAGCTTTGATAGTTCCACATCAGACTAAGGATTCACCAACCTTCCCCCTCATTCAACAGCAGACTCACATGAAATGAATAACCTATGAAAGGTCATTATGCGTGTTCCACAGAAATTTTAACTTACCATTTGCAATGAAACTATCGCATTACTAAATACATTGGCCTCGCCACAGGACAACTAATAGATGGTCATCAATAGTCCAGACAAAAGAGTATCACTTCATGCTCAAACACATAATTTAGATTTTGACTCATCCTACAGCACCAAACCCATCACACAGGTCCACCACAACAGTTGAATTTCTTCCCAGCTTCGTCTGTGGGGACTTGCTTGCCAATTTATAACCAAATCTTTCTCTACCCTTGCTTCCAAGCAAGTCTACTCACATTAGTCATCTCTTAAAATTTAAAGGGATTTTTTTTTAATCTGGCTATCTATAATCAAGGCTCAAGAAACATGACACAAGTTTGATCAGGAAACTTCAAAATCCAAATCACCAATGGTCAACCTCAACTCTAGTCCAATCAGTTTTCTACTCTCTTCTGATTAAAAAAAAATTAGTTATAATGTGCCAAAAATACCATTGTAATAAGTCTTGTTGTTTTAATTGTTAAGTTTAGGGCCTATAATTTTCTGTTAGAGTGTAGGCATTGCCAATCTATCATTCTTTCCATGTGTATGAAATGCTACAGTATAACTTGTATATGTTTATATTGCTATTTAAAGAACTAGTTAACAAGGCCAGTTTTCAATTGTAAAAGACAAAATAAGTTTTTTTTCCCCTTCAAAAGAAAATGCTTAGTTTATAAACCATATACAAGTAATGTATCCCATCTTGTTAAATTGGCTTTGTGATGTTTACCAAAGCATATCAGCAGAGTTTGCAACATGAATAGTGTGCTTGGCTCTAATCAATCCTGACTGCTAATTCTGATATTTATTTGATTAGACAAATAGTGGTTGGGATTATTTTTTCTTACCCTTCTCATTACTTACCCCTATAAGTAACTACCGGTATGTTGTTGATAAGATTATGTCCTCTGTAATATTTAAAAAAATCTTACTTACCTGATCCAAATAGCGGATGTCTTATCTTGAGTTGTTTTGGAAATGGAACTGGCCCCTTCTGTCCAGGTGGAATAATGGTGGGAGGAATTTGAACCTGCTCTTTGACAAGAAGAAGGCCTGCAGGTTCTACCACCACTAAAACAATAACACAGCACCACGATTTGTAGGTTATCAACAAAAGTTGCAGTGCAAGGAAAAAGAACAGATAACTCAGAAGGATGGTTGAATTTTAAGAAAAAAATAATTTAAATTTATTTAAAATTTTATATAATTATGATTCAGTTTTAAACGTGTCATTAAAAAACAAATTTAGCATCAAGAAAGTTCAATGTGGATTTTTTTTAGTGGGAGTTGAATCAAACACAAAACAGTTAGCTCAAGCCTCAAAAAATAATTTACTTGAATAAAGTGTATAAACCTTTAGTTTGTTTATTTATTTATTTAATCGAAACTGCAAATTTTACTAAAATTTTGTAAAATTGTGTGCGAGAATGACCTTTTTTTAATTTGGTTTGAGATTAGGATTACTATTTCAGGGGAGATCGGGAGCAGAACTTCTATTTCTGGTGAAATCAAGAAATTTTAAATATTACCTAATTTCAGGATAGCTTAGGGAATTTAAATTCTTCTTTTTTCTCTGCTTTTATTTTTTATATCTTTTCAAGTAAGAGAAAGACATTGAAACACTGAAGCTAAATTTATCAAATTGTATCTATGGTAGGATTGTGTTTAAATCTTTAGGCCCTTTGCCCTGCCGAGTGCAAGTCTAAAACCTATTTTGTGGGATGGTGGGCAGGAGGGTGAAAGGTTTCACAACCGACCAAAGTATCCTTCCGCGCCAACAAGAACAAATGGATCACGGAAAACGTAGATTGCGCTAACTACCGGACAGGTCTTGTGGAAAAACCATATGTTTGGAAATATCAGTTTTCTTGAGAACAAGTCATATTTTTATAGTAAAATTTTCAACACCTCTTCTAAGATAATGTATTGAGGTTTATTAGGTGTTAAATTTTCTTATTTTTTGCTATGTATCCGGCAGTTTACTATTAAAAAATGTCAAAATTATTGATATTTTATCACTGTTAAAATTATATAGGAGGTGTGTATATAAAAAGTATAACATAATCAACATTCTTATATTCTTGAACAAACCATTTACAGAAAGAAAATTGCAAAACAATAGAAATTCTTTCCAAGATAAGCATTTGTTTCCATGGTTCTGCATTTCCACGCCAAATGAAAAAGGGTCACCTTAATATAGGTATTAGTAATGAATTATAAAAACCTGCTTTAATATAAATTTGTTTCAAGATAGACAAAAAAAAACGTAAACAAAGAGTGCATGCAAGTTTTTTTTTAAATTGAATAGTGAACTTCCAATTAAGATTCAAAAAGTTAATAAACTCCATCCACATCCAGCTATAAACAGGTACTTACTAGTATGCATCTATGCTGTTATATATAGCATAATTTTTGAAGGTGTACTGATTCAGTAAAACTGATTACCAAAACCGATTATGGAAATTAATTGCTGATACTTCGATTACTTGTTAATAACTAATACAAATTGGGAAATATAAGCTTAAAATTGTGATAGCAGTTAATACAATTTATAAATGATTTTATTTCATAATCATAAACATCATCTGTTTAGATCCTGTGGCCAGGTTAGTTTAGTAAAATGACTCCACCTTCCTCTATCATTCCACCATTCTTCCTCCTTTAAATTCTTCCATTCTTCTCCTCTCACTTGGATACTTTCTGTTATCTACTCCTACCATTTCTTTCTTGGTCTCCTCTGCGGTCTTTATCCCACATTTTATTCGGCATCCTCTCTTTTTTCATCCTCATTACATGCCCATACCACCTCAGTCTTGCTTCCTCTACTATCTCATGTACTCCCTGTTCTCCAACTCTTCACCCGATAACTTCATTCCTGATCGTGTTTCTCCTCGCGACAGCTAACATGCTCCTCACAAACCTTATTCCCTTGGCCTCCACTTTCCTAGTTTATTTTACATTCATTTTCCATGTTCCTGCTGCATATATGACCATGAGTACAAATTACGCCCTGTACAACACTTCCTTACACTTCAAGGGGACTTCTCTTCTCCGTAGCAGGTCTCTTACGCAGCTATAGAACAACTCTCCCTGCTGTCCTCTTCTCATCCTTTCTACTTCCACCTCTTCAATAACACTTCCAAGATACTTTACATTCTGTTCTTTTCTTTGTGGTACTAACCGGGTAGTGACACGCAATACATGGAGCCTACCTAGTGGGTGCTGCTTAGCTTCTCCTACTCAATCCTGATCTCATTGCCAAGTGGTGTACCCCGGGATCTGGTGGAGGTTGGGTTGAGCCCCAGCGGAAACCAGCTCAGGTGCAGAAGAGAGACAGGAGACAGCTCAGGGCTAAAACCAACAAGCGTGGAACAGGATCTGCCCAGTTGGGTGGGGTAGGAGTGAGAGGGTTGGTGATGATGTGCTAAGTCATCATCAGCACCCATAGCCTCGGTTAGGAAAGGTAACCACCAAAAGAAGGTCTACCTGAGGACCTATAAGCGGCAGCACCACTACTCAGGCTTAGTAAGCCAGTGGCCGAAACAGACTCATACTCGAGAAAACAAGGCAAATAAATATAATAGCGTTTATAATAATTGTAGTCCTACTTGAATGCAACTATGAAGACCTTAAGTTGATATAACAATTTTAACCAATCAGTGAAAGGAATTATAATTATAGACTTGTGTATTTGGGAGGATTACAAAATCACAAAAAAATAAAATTGTTTGATTAGGGATGGAATCCTTAACTCCCTCAAATCTTGAAAATTCAAGAAAATTTCAGGTTTGAGACTCAAATCCTAAAAAAAAAGTTTCAATTTTTCGATTGAAATTTGTCTTAGAGCATTAATTCTGCTTAGTGGTGGTTCAGAACTAATTATAATTATAGGATGAACTTACCAATCGGGCTCCAGGCAAGTAATTTAACACTTAACTGAATGTATGAATGTTATAGTGAATGGATTATATGAATGAATGAAAGAATGTTAAAATTTTGTTACTATTTGTATTTTCTATTATTCTATTATATTTATATTTTCTCTAATGTGGATAATATTTTCCAAAATTCTGATTTGGATTCAAGATTCGAATTATTAAGTAGTGGACTAGACTAAACCCAACTCTAGAATTAATGTAATTAATTTACTAAAAAGATGTTCTATTTGTTTTTTACATCCAATTTTAAATATATTCACTTTGAATAAATTTTTTTGTATTCGAGGATCCTAATTTGGATTCTAGATTTAAAAGAAAATTTATGATTTAGATTTGAGAAATGTTTTATAGGATTTGACCCATCTCTACTTACAACTAAGAAATCCATGCAAGCAGAATAAAATGAAAAAGTTGTAAACAACAATACAAAATATGTAAAGTGGTGTATTGTCATTAGCGACATGACACTCATCCCAAAAAACCCTACGATATCTGTCAATCTTCTCTGGCTGTATACAGGCCATGATTGCTTTGCTTCCCACCCCCAAACATGAGGATATCTACTGTCGCTCTTTTCCGGCTGTATACAGGACATGATTGCTTGGCTTCCCACCTCAAAACATGAGTATATCTACTGTCGCTCTTTTCCGGCTGTATACAGGACATGATTGCTTGGCTTCCCACCTACATCCATCTCCTCACTGTGTACTTTGTAAATATGATGATTCTAGAATGGATAAAGACCATCTAGTCCACTGTACCAACCACCCTAATGTGTTAGGGACAAGGATAGTTAAATTTAGAGAATGTGTAGCCACATTTGTGTGGAGGGAGAGTACAAACGATTGAGGAAAATTCACTTCAATACACCAAGACGAAATTTGTCACATGCAGACCAGACAAGACCGTTGCCATGGTTGGTTTTGAGGTGTCCAGCAATGAAAGTTGGTTGTTCTAATAGAGGAAGCAGATGAAGGCAAGTCAAAATTATAGGGACAATAGTATTAGTAAGATGAATTTGTTTTGATGTCCTTTACATCTAAACTACATTGTGATCTTGCATACAACCCGAAAGGGTAGCAAGACGCGGTGAAAATAATAATAATATATTGTGATCGGATATTTTTCATAATTCGTCATGATTTTCAAAATTTTAGTAGGTCAATATCCAAAAATAATCAGAATCAGCTTAGGTACCTGTTGTAAAAAATTAATGCTACAATATAATGAAAATTAGTTTTACAGTGTATTAATAATGTAACATTCTAAGGATTAGCAATAGGGGGTGGTCAAGTATTATGTAACTCCCTTGGGCAGGAGAGGGGGTTCGAGCTTTGCTTATTTTTGCTGACAAGGGGGTGGGAGGTGTCAGAACAATGATTACATAAGACAGAGAAAGATGATTTAAATATTTAAATAAATATTTAAATAAATATTTAAATTATTATTTATGCTTTTAGTGGGAATTACTCCATCTAGATATCATATTCTGAAAATTGAAAAAAGACACCTGGACACGGGAATCGAAAGGTCCCATGTCCAGGTGTCATTTTTCAATTTTCAGAATATGTTATAGAGAAAGATGAGCAAAATTGAGGGAAGGCACATCACAAGCCACTTGGACTTTGGGCAGCAATGAAAATGCTGAGTGGCTAAACGATAAAAAAGTGGAGAAGCCTATAGAAGCCAAAGCTTGAGTGACCTAGCCCCCCTGAATAGAAACATAATAATTGAAAGTGTTGAGACGTGGATTCAAGGACCTTGGTCATCAAATTAGATGGAGTTTATGTGGTTTTTTTTTATAAATATAATATTCATGTATTCACTAATAATACTTTTTTTATAACTTCAATAAATAAAAGGTAAATTAAATTTTTTAAGTTTTATAATGTTATAACTTGTTTTAATTTTTCTTGTTCAATAAATTTAAATTCATTGTATAAGTGTGTTAATTGTTAATTATTTCGCAATATTAATTTACATCTTGTATGTTAATAATTACCAGCAATTTATAAATTGCATGAATTTTTAATTTTTTTATCAATGCATCTTTCTACTACCTGTTCAAGCTATAAGCAAAATTGTATGTAAAAAAGAATGTTTATTCCTGTGAACAAACATGAAAAAAGTCGACAAATCTTACATAAGCAAGAGGGGGAGGGGTCAGGCATTTGCTTATTTTTGCTTACAAGGGAGAGGGAGGGGTTAAAAATTGCCAAAAATGTGCTTACGTAATACTTGAACACCCCCTTAGTCTTACAAGTTTGATTACTCATCTGGCCCAATGTTCCTAATTTATCACAAAATTAGCCATCCGATATTTCTAATAACACATTCTCATCCCCATTTCTATTATATTTTCCTGATATGTTGGTTTAATCAGTCAGCTCTATTTTTCCAAGCAAATAAAAGCCATCTGCTTGGCAACCAGGGCACTAACCAATTGTCTCAAAGTCGCTCTACAGTGCAGCCGTTCTCATGGCCACACATTACAAACTTCAGGGCCTATGCAACGGTTGGTGTGTGGTGGGTCGACTAGGCCATCTCCTTGACAAGGGACAGTAACCAACTGCTTCAAAGCTACTCTGCAGTGCAGCCATTCCTATGGTCACAAATTACCAACTTTAGGGCCTGTGCAACGGTTGGTGTATGTGGTTGGTCGACTAGGCCATCTCCTTGACAACAAGGGACAGTAACCAAATGAATCGAAGCCACTCTGCAGTGCAGCCATTTCCATGGCCATATATTACCAACTTCAAGGCCTGTGCAACGGTGTGTGGCAGGTCGACTAGGTTGTCTCCTTGACAGCCTGGGACATCATTCATCATAGCGAACCAGCAAGTAGTGTATGTGACTTTTTGCGCCTATGACCTTTTTGGAGAGGCACATGGCAATCATCTACCGTTGGTGTTGCCATGCAAATATTGTAGAGTAAAGTTCACTTGTCCGGCTAGCAACGAGTGTTATTGATTAAGAAGATGTGTATTGAAACTATCCCCTCCCAACTTTGTACATTATTCTTTCCCGGCACCACACTTCTATATAACTGAAGTTTGACCAGAGAAATGGGTCCTTCCTCCGATATTTATTGCCGAGCACTTAGGTCAACAGGAATTTCTGTTCTCGTAGTTCTAATAGGATTTCTAAGAGACGGGTATTTTGTAGTGGTACTTGTTTCAGTGTGTTCACGGTATCATGGGGTTACTGGGGGTAGCCCTTGAACTTATTCGCATTTATTTATTTTAAAGTTAGTTAAGATTTAGAAAATGCAGATATATTTTGGCCAATTATTGGAGTTAGTAGCCGGAGTAGATTTATTTCTTATCCTCTACTATATTTTTTGGTGGGTAAAACCCATTAATTAGGGTTTAATTAGTTTACCATGCTGAAGGAAGGTTTTAAGTATGTTTTTAAAACTCTTCTAGTAAGGTACAAATGGTCTCTGCTCTATTACTTTGTTTTTGTTATTGTTATTGATAGTGAACCTTAGCTATTGTATTTTTTTTTAATCTTCAAGTCATGTAGTGTGTGTTTGGGCTTTATTCAAGTATAACAACTATTTTTGTTAACTGTGTTGTATTTTTCAACAGATTTTATGTCGGGCCCTTAATGCCGCATTTCTTCTTATCTGACAGCAGGTTATATTATCTGCAGTTGTCACTTTTGTTAATATCTATAAGCTAACACTATTAATATGATAAAATGTTATCAATGTTGACCACAAGAAAATGTGTCTGTATTTTGTAGAAGTTTCTTCGTACCGACCTCCTACTTATAGCTAACTATACATAAGACTGCTAGTGGCCTGACCAGTAGTGAAAGAAAGGTTCTTGTTGGAAGGAAGGACACATGTGAGTGGTTCAGAGTGTCTGTGGAAACTAGACACTTGCAGCTGTTGTCCAGGGTTGACAGACAACTCTGTGACGCCAGACAGAGAAAACCGTTGGTTCACAAGGCTCTCCGGCTCTATCTGCAACATCACACTGATTCCTGAGTATGTATGACACAACATGCTTGACACACATACAAGAATACTAACTTAGAAACCATTTATTAAGCCTGAATATATTTTACTAAACAAGATCAAATTTGGCTCGTATCTTATTTTTATCTAAACCAAATCTCAAATATGAATTTAACATTCCTTTTGTTTAGGTCTAATGAATCCAAATATGAACCCCCAGATTTTAAAAAAGTATAATTATTTTAGTAGACAACAATACAAAATTAATTAAATAACAGAAAAATAAACGTTGAAGGTTAGCACATAAGTGATTCATTAGCAAAATTAAAAGAATATTAAACTTATTTTGTCAAGGCATAACTCATGGAATTAATTTCTTGATAAAATATTGATGAAACTGAATCATAACTTCTTTGTTTATTTGTCATAGTTGTTACATTATAATAAACATATTAAAAACTTTTTGAATGAACTGATAAATTTTATATTGTAAATTTTGTGAGTTTGTACTTAGACTTTTTAAATAGAGGAATTAAAAGGTAATGAAAGTATAATTGATTCAAATGATGAACTAAAATTGTGATTTTAAATCAAAACCTTAATTTTAATATGAGATATTATTTTGCATATTTAATCTCTTAAATAGGCCCTACTCTAGGATTTTAGGATTAAAGTTTCCCATACATAATTAAATTATATTAGTTTATTTTTATTGATTTTTAGTGCTGAGCCTTGAGTAATGAATGCATAACTCATGGAAACAGACTTTTTTATGGATAAGAAATTGCAAAAAATCTGAGTCTCAACAAAACTTTAAAACTTATTGTAAGATTCCAATTGCCTTTTAAAAAATAAGTAAACATATTTCTTTGTGACCAACAATGAAAACATCTCACTGCGGAAGGCTATTAATATTATTTTATATGTATTGATATCTATCCAAAGTGACATCTTTATTATCACATGACCTGATGTATGAATACTTTTCTAATTGTCAGATAAGGCCCTTTCTCTGATAAATAAGTTTTCCTAGCACATACATTCAAGTTATGTTGTTATTCAACTCACAGTATTGGGACATTGAACCAGCCACACGTCATTATCATCAGTGAGCTCTTCACACCACAGCATTGGCGCTTTATAATCCAGCTCAAACTGCTCAACATTTAGCTCCGACACCTGCTCACAGTAAACACACATAGGCTACAGATTGTATACAAATGTGTGTGATTCCTTAGGGTAAAATAGCTTAAGTCAAAAATGTAAAACAACAAACAATGCATCCCAAGCTCTTATAAGGTAAGCCCTATAGGTCGTTGTATCCATAGCGCCAATTCTAGATTCGTCGAATTCGACTTCTATCATAAAAGGTAAGCTAAACTCAAGAGAGTTATTTAAGGAAATCCCATATCAATAATTTATCATGTATAGGTTCTGCTTATAATATTTTAATTTACAATATTCTGATCGATATTTTGCATATTGTTACTGCTTTTAACCACTCATTAGCTATTTGTTATTGATGCTGTTTTTTATTCTTATCATTATTAATTACTACTTTTTTCGTAACTATTCATCAGTATATACCATTTTTTAGCCAGTTTTGTTTATCATATTTTCTCGTGTAAATATATGTATTTGTATGGTACTTGTGTACTTTTCAGTGCTGGCCTATTATAGGTCTTATGACTGTTGGCCAGCACTATAATAAAAGAAATTAAAATTGAAATTATTATTATTATTAATTTGCACAGCATCTTACTACCCATTCGGGTTGTACGCACGTTTGCTAATGTGTAATGGTAGGGTTATTGTGAGGTGAAATGGAGGACCTACAGTTTAACGTGGAATTCGAACCACGGTGGAGGCCTGGCATTCCTCACATTCACAAGTTGTGATTAATACACGACTTGTCAGAGGTGAAGGAAGGGTTTGGCAATCAGATAAATCTGTGTCGGGACCGAGGATTGAACCTCGGACACCCAGCACAGAAGTCTGACACCTTACCTCTAGACCGCCAGGTCGCCCGCACTAGGCCTATTAATTATAGAATTGTGAATGGTTTTTGTTTGATTTAGTTGAAATGTGTTGCCATTTGGGCCTACAAATTTGGTTCATGCAATTTTGTAGTGCAGGATAAATTTACTGTGCGTTTTAACTAAGGTTATGCAACATGTTTTATAACAATGTCATTATTAAAAGAAATTTTTTTCAAGAAAGTACATGTATGCCTAACCATCAGTTAAGTCTAATTATAATATAGGTAGTGGTACTTAAAATGTGGATGGATATGAGTAATCTTTAGTTAGTACAACTTTCAAGGCCACACTAAACAAAAGGTCACTTAGGTGGACATGTATTTTTTACAATTTCTTTGTTTTTTTATTTGGCTGTTTTAATATTTGCAAGAATTTATAGCAAATATCAATAGGCCTAGGCCTATTTTGTTTTAAATTTTTTTAAAGCCAAAAATGGAACACATAATGGGTACAATCCACCTCAGGTAATGCCGAAAAATATGGTGGAATGATAGCCCGTGAAATAAGCGAGTCAATTTTGATTTTCTTGGTTTGGACTTAAATTGTAATAATAGTTAAACATCTTTCTCCTTTATATACTTCAAATGTAATTAGTAACATTATCTATTAATGCTATTTATGTGAAAACGACATGTTAAAAAAAGAACTAGCTTGTGTAGGCCCAAATGAAATTATAATCTAGCAGGAATTTAATTTGGGTCGAAATTTAATCATCAAAATCATGATGCAAGAGCAAATTATGAGCCAATCTACCTTACTTATCTATGAAACCAATCTAACATGTATGTTAAATGTAATAACACAAATTAAACCATATAACTTGGTTTTATATGCCAACCTTAGATAGCAGCACTGGCTCCCTGAGACCTTTAGGCTTGGGTTTATTTTTATCCCTGTTTGGGTGGGAGAGCATGGACCTATTACTTGAGTTTAGAATTTTTACAGCTGTGCTGATGTTGGCATGGTTTTTTTCTCCCAGATCTTCATCTGACGATGTTTCATGTGGTTCGACTTTTAAATGTTTATTCATAGTGTTTACATTTTCCAGCTGTCTTGTTCTTAATTCAGCAGTAGTTTGTAATGATGGTCCTTTGCGAGTTTTGTTCACATCATCACTATCATAGTTAGAACTCTCACTGGGTGACAAGTTATGATCTGTCTTACTTAAATTTGTATTAACACTGATACTCCTGTTAGAATTTGTCGGGATTTCGCTTGAGTCGGAGGAACTCATTTTCATCTCACATGCAACCAAAGACACATCAACTTCCCTCGTAACTGGTCGCCAGCCGAAGCTATCGTCCGAAGAAATATCTGAAACATTGATATCACCTGCCACCAAATATTCCATGTTCATCCATATATTTCAGAAATTTTATTGCTGAACAAAACGCAAGTTTGGTTGAGTTTAAATTTTGTAAAGTTTAAGTATTTGAGTGTTTTAGAAAATGTATATATTTCACTTTAAAAACCCCGAGTTTTGGGTGGATCTAGAAATAGTTTCAAGCATGACACTTACATTATAAATGCAGAATTCAACACATTTATTTATAAATATAATACAAGCTACAATAAAAGTTACAGGCTACTAAAAGTCTAAAACAAGAAACACGTGGGGCGCGAAAAATTAAAGAAAAAATAAGATATAAATGAAGACACTTCACCTTATGAATACTGTCACAACAGAGACCTCTATTATTAAAAGCTATACTACACTCCATGCTTATCATATAAGAAGAAGTTAAAGTTAAATCAACTTTATACATTGTACATTATTCAAAATGTGTTGATTATAACCGCGTTCACTAAAAATAATGTATTTCAACTTCTTGTGCACTATGTGTTATAAAATGGGTCAAGAATATTTACATACGAGAAGAGGAGGGGAAACCAGCTGTTCTGTACAACGAAGGAAAAATGGCAGGTAAATAGAAATGAGAACGCAAACAGTTTTGCTGTGGTTAAAAAAATACGTTAATGGTTGTTTTTAAACAGACCAAACTTGGTGTATTTTTTTCAAATGGTTTATGGAGTGTTTATTATTCTCAGTTTATAAGATTTTTTTTCTTTTTATACTACAATTTGGATGTGCTCTACTTGTGGTTTTGTCTCATCCAGCCCTGGGTATGTACCTTTGTGTTTTACTGTTGTTTTCTTTGCTTTAGTATAAGAAACCGTCTTATTGGTAAATATAGTTGTCTATTTCTGTTTTTTTAGTAACAGGATAATAGTAGGTCTAGTTGGTGTAATTAGCAACATGTATTTCTATAAACAAATTAGTGTGGGCTCTTTTATTGGTTTAAATTATCAAAAACAATCATTTAAAAAATGAGATAATGTTAGATAATTTGACTCGATTTGTTAATTGTTTTCCTACACTTAGGCAACCAGATTTAATTATACTTACAGAAACGTGGCTTAAATCTTATGAAATTAACTTTTATAATATTAATGGATATACAGGAACCTTTGCCTGTAAGAATTACCGGCAGTGTGGGTGTGTGTGTATATATACTGCAAATAACCTAAATTTCAATGTTATGGAAATTGATGAAAGTGGGTTTTATTTTCTATGTATTGAAATAGACTCATTAAGCCCACTCCTACAGATCAGTGTTATATACCGGCCTCCAAATACCCCTCTTAATAACTTCCTAGCATATTTTGAAAACATTTTAAACAAATTGGTAGGAAAAAAATGCAAAATTATAGGGGACACCATTAATACAATGAATGATACAGTATTTAATAATCTGATAAAAAGCTATGGCTTTGACATTTACAATGAGCTAGCAACCAGAATAACTAACAACAATGAAAGTAAATTATACCAAATTATTTCAAAAGTAGATGTCCAGGCTCTGTGGGTTTCAAATATCAACAATAGTTTAAGTGATCACAACATTCTAATAGTAGAATTGGAATCAAATTATATCACGGTGGAGAGGATAAACGAAACTGAAAATTAAAGTGTAATTGATTACAATACCTTAAAACTTAAGCTTAATGAATCCTTGGGACAGATTAACACCAGCACAAATACAATTATTAATTTTTTTAGGAGCTCATGACGACAATACAAAATGCTTTGTTGCTAACTATAAGGGTGATTATATTTTAACTAGGAATAATGTAAGAGCACTTAAGAGAAGGTTGATCAAAAATCTTGCCAAATCCTTCCTTCACCTCTGACAAGATGTGTATTAATCACAACATGTGAATGTGAAGAATGCCAGGCCTCCGCCGTGGTTCGGATTCCACGTTGAACTGTAGATCCTCCATTCCATCTCACAATCACCCTACCATTGCACATTAGCGTACGTGCGTACAACCCGAACGGGTAGTAAGACGCGGTGCTAATAATAATTTTTCAAAAAAGTTTATAAGTAGTAGTAATAATCCTAAACAATTGTGAAGGAGATAAATAAGTCTCTTAATAAAAACTGTAAAGTAAATAATAAAATAGCAAGATTGAAATTTATGAACAAGGAATATAATACAAATTCTGAAATGGTAGATAATCTAAATAATTTTTTTATAAATGTAGGACATAGTCTTGCAATGAATATTTCCGTATATCCTGATGATAAGTGAACATTATTAAATTACCACTATAGACTGTTCATTTTCTTAGCAGATGAATGGAAGTAAAAAATATGATAAGAGATCTTAGTAACTCAAAAAGTTTACCTTTTGATAAATGTTCTAATAAAGTACTAAAACACTGCTCAATTTTTTAATTTTTTTTTTTTTTGCAGAGTATATCTCTGTTCTATTTGATGAATCTATAGCAGAAGGTAAGTTTCCGGAACAGCTGAAAATGTTCAAAATTATTCCCGTGTATAAGGGTGGCACTTTGAAATGTAATCCATCAAACTCACTTATACTTCATTCACTATATGAATTACTCTCTGAAAGGTCTTTTTTCTTACCAATATCATACTATATAATAGATTTATGGTAGGTAAGAAGGCCTTTCAGAAGACAATTCCTACGCTGAACAGACTTTATTTCTTCCATATCAAAAATATTAGAAAAAATAATGAAAGCTAGATTATTAAGTTTTTAGACAAAATACATTTTTCAAACACCCCCTATGTGGATTTAGGGGAAATCTGATACACTAACTGCGGTTTTTAAATTGATTGATAAAATACAGAATACATTGGATGACAATACTAAGCTTTCAGGAGTTTTATTTATTGATTTAAAAAAGGCATTTGAAACTGTCAACCATGAAATTCTATTATACAAGCTGTCTAAGATACTCTGATAGGAATACCTGCTACATTAGCTATTGCAGAAAGAAGTTTTTCAATGCTTGTACGAATAAAAAACTACTTTTGCTCCACAATGAGGCAACGTAGACTAAATCACCTGTGTCTGCTTAATGCACACCCTGAGGGATTCAACAAAATTGAAATTGCAAAACTAATATATTGGTTTTATAGCTAGTAGCGAATATAGGGCAAAGGTGCATGGAAACCTACATTCATTTTCAGTGTTTCGTCATTTTTAGTTGAGCCGCATCAGATATAATTTTTCTTAATTTTTTTTTTTGTGTATTAATTTTAATGTTTGGCATGACTAAAATAAATGATAAAAATGTACAATGGGACCGTTAAATAAATGTATCCCTTGTTATACGTGATCTCACTTTACGTGTTTTCGCTATAACGTGATTCAAACAAAATAAAAAAATAATGCTTGATCAGCCGTAGTTTCGCAGTCGCCCTGGGTGGTGGTGGCTTGACCTTGTTTACGCACATTCCAGTGAGGACAATGATCTTTACTGTACAGTTTGGTGTTGGGGTAAAGGGGGTATTGACAACAGTGGAGATGCAGGGGCAGAAGTTAAACAGTCCTGTGTGAAGGGAGTTTGGAAAAATATTTGGCCTAAAGTTTCTGATTCTCATGATTTTGTTCCTGAACACGAGTTTTCCTATTCAAAACATGACATCGTTGACATAGCAAGATGTTGGATTTTAGGACATAGACCAGGCAAATGTGGATGAATTGCTCCAATTCCAAAATAGAATTCATCAATGAAGATCTTCTATAAATGGAGAATGGCATAAAGAATTAAGAGAATGTTGTTGAGCCTATCAAACAACTTTTAACAAAACAATTTGCAGATTTTCTTTAAGCACATTGACAGTGCATTAGAATCAATGAAGAGAATGACCCTAACATGGATAGAAGCGCGAAAATTGCCAGGGAGATTCAGAGTTATTTGTAGCAAGCCAAAGAACTATATAGAGAGAGTAAGAATGCTGCCCATCAGCTGAGTCTTGACTATTTTATCAAGAAAGTTGAAAATCGTCAGTCTAATGACCTAGGGCCTTCACAACAGCAAGAGCTTACCATCCCAGGGCCTTCAAGAGAGCAAGAGCTTATCATCCCTGGGCCTTCAAGACAGCAAAAGCTTATCGTCCAAGGGCCGTCAGAAGAGCAAGAGCAAGTTAGGGATCCAGTTGGGCTGCTAAAGAAACTCTCCTACAAATTCACTCTGAACGTGTTAAAGCCCATCTACTTTGCTCTGGTTAACTCGCACTTGTCCTTCTTAAATGTAATATAGGGTAAGACTCTTAAAAGTCCTCTAATACCACTAATAATACTACAAAACACAGCACTAAAAATATTTTTCTGTTGCCCAGCAGTGAGGACGGTGACATTAAGCTTAAAAGATTGGATATTTTGAAATTAACAGAAGATAATTTTTTCCATACCGTTGTAATGGCATATAAATTTGAAAACAACCTAACTATTAGTAACTTAAAAATTTGTGAATAGAAAAGGGGGAATTACTCTACAAGAAGTCTGAATAATTATTTCCAGAACAGGGTAAACACCACTACATTTGGACTCTAGGTAGTCAATAAAGGTTAAGGGAATAACATTTTTCAATATAATACCACAAGAAATAAAGATGAAAAGTTTTAATCTTTTTAAAAAGGAAGTTAAGAGGTACATTCTGGAAAATAATTTTGACCAAGTGATATATGGGTGAAAATGTATCTGTAATTTTGTAACGACTGATGTTATAATTGGAGCAGAATGTATATGTATACCTTACTTATTGTTGTTTTGTCTTTTGTAAAGGTTTTTTGTATACTATTATGTTTATTTTTAATTTTACTATCGTTGGGGGGAGTGCATCTAAAATAATGTAGTCGGGTAAGGACAAATAATTTATACCCTGTAATCGATCTCACTTTCCTAAATGTATGTAAAAAGTTAGTGAATGAACCACGCCTACATTAGGATGTGTATATGTATAGAAGCTGATTTGGGTTATTTTTATAAACAAATTCTGAATAAATAAATAACTATTCGCTACTTAGCGTTTTCATGAATATAGACCCAGCCTTACTACGAATTGAGAGTTTCAAAATTTGCCACATAAGCACCTCGTGAGTTTTCATTAGCGCCATCAACGTCTCAAAAACGTGCCTGTATTATCATACATAGTCAAAGATATACGGGTCTGGCTACTCTTGAGTTTCAATGATCAGACATTGAAGCCAAGTGGCGTTGGTGTCGTTGCGGAATAGCAAGCACGCAATTTAAATCTTGAAGAGAAGTTTGAACATCCAAGTTTACATTTTACTGCTATACAGTAATTATTTCATCCCGTATGTGATAGCTAGGGAATAAAAAGAATATCCCACATCAAATGAAAACATATAAATTACAATTAATCGATTTAAGATAATTTAAATTTGAAATGCTGTATTATAAATCACATGGTAAATATTTTTTTGGTAAAATTTGATCATATGAACATGGCTATAAATTATTATTTAAAAAATATAGTGATGTATGAAGGGACTAAGGCATTAATCAATATTACCATCTAGCTCGTAACATTTGAGGGGATTTTTTATTTAATCCTGATGAGTAGCATATAGGGTAATTTGTCTGAATACGAAAATTATAATCTTTCCTTCAATGAAGTGATAAGGCAGAATGCAAGAATGAAATAAGCAAACGTGAAGAGTGAATGAGAATTGTGATTTTTGAGTGCATATAAAAAATATTAATTCCCATTCTAAAGTGTGAGTGGTGTTAATTAGCCATCTTAGAGGGTACGTTCTTGCAGAAGGCTCAACACCGAGGCAAATCAATACCACTCACCTTCCACTTTTACTCATTTCGTTCCTGCATACAGTCTATAAAGTTTAAATATCGTTTTATTATTTAAAAAATGAGATTTAAACATAGTACTTTGGTACTTCGCCTTCAAGTAGACATTTTTCAAATACTATATTTGACTTAAGTGCCAAGACAATTATTGATAGTACCTATCATCCCTAGATATTATTTAATTAAATTACTGTAGTAATATTACTTCCAGCAACATATCGATTGTTACTACCAAGCTGTATTACAGTCATATTAAGACAGTTTAAAACGTCAGGATGTGAGTAGTTTCAGTCTTCTATGAATAATTTAATACTTTTGTGGCAAGTGCCATTAAAAAACTAAACAAATACTGTTACTTTTTTAATGTGATGTCAAATACTTTCGAGTGCAAATAATATAATTTTTAGTTTCTATCGATTATCCACATCTTTGTGAGTGTATTGATACAAAAAACTATCAATTTTTTAATAATAAATAAAACTAAGTGAAATATTTATGGGTAGAATTTTTGAGCATCGTCCCCTTCTTAATTAACCTTTCTAACCTTTCATGTGCAAATAAATGTCCTTCGTCTGGATTTTGATTCTAGTGAGTTGTTTGAATATTACAAAATCAAATCATATTAAATAAGCCTATATATGATTATGGTATCATTTGATTTGCTGTTTACTTGCAAGTATAAATGGTAAAAAAAAAATCTTAGTGATTTGCTGTTTTAAGAAAATTCAGTGCTTTACTTATATAAGTTGTAGAGCACCATCCCCATTTAAAAAGTAAACTTCTTTTACTTGGGTAGATAAATAATATCTGAAATCAAGGCAGTAGAAAAATCACTATTATAATAATTATAAATAAACATACAAATAGTCAACTACATAGGATTGGTGCTAACTGATATCTATCATAAGCTTTTTTGTTGCAAACATTGATCAATCATTGTAGAAATAATTAAGAGAAAAACTAATCTTAAATTATAAAAAGCAATCTTTCATCACTATCTGCTACAATCCACTATTGTAGAGAGTATATTTTGGCAAAAAATGTTTTTCACAAAATCTATCATTCGATTTGGGTTGTTTTTTTTTTCTAAAATTCTTTTGAACATAAATCTTTCTTATATTTTTTCTCACAATCATGTCTCTCGAAATTTGAGGGCGTATAAACGTTGACATGTCAGTTTTAAAATAATCTGCAAACTTACATTTATTTTTATTTTTGACATATGGAGCCATTGTGCAGAAATAAAATCTTATAAATCAGAACAGCTGTTGTTATAAAAGTCACTACTATTCGCAACGATCACAACGCTTTCTCATATAGTGACAAATTGTGCAACTAAAAAGCTTCAAAGTCTGATCAACTTTTACAATGTGTTATAGTAGTGTGTCATAGGGGTGGTATTATAAAGATAAAGCATGGCTTAAATAAGGTATTTAATATTTGGTATTTGGCTATACTGTTTGGAGCAGGTTCAAAACAATGGCCGAAAGTGAGGGAAATCTAAGTTCTCATTATGACGAATTAAATTTTAATATAATTGCGGATGATCTTGAACCAATAAATTCTCATGAAACCGAAGAAGAAAAATCGGAAAAGTTGTTAAAGCTTCCCTTATCAAGAATAAAACACATAATGAAGGTTGATCCAGAAGTTAGTCTTGCAAGCCAAGAAGCTGTGTTCCTTATAACCAAAGCTACAGTAAGCATTTCAAAGTTTGTCTTGTTTCTCGTTAAAATGAGTATTTAGCTCGTTACATTAAAGTTACAAAAACAGGTTCTGTTAATTAACAAAGAACAAGTATCTAATACATACGTGCCTTTAGTAAAAGATTGGAGGTTTTTTAAAGATCCTTTTTCATATTTTATAATTTACTCTATACCTAACAAAAATAATCATTTTTTAGACTTAAAATTACACAATAGCCCATTGAAAATAAATGTAGAGCGAGAACTTTATCCCCTGATTGATGGAGATGATCACCCTCCAGCACTGAACTTAGACATCAACAATATATACCTATATATAAGCTTAAAAACAGTGATCTTCCACCCTATAATTACAAACATGTATATTTCACCAAGTTGAACTTGAAATTAGCCGATATTGATTGGGGTCAAGAGCTCAACTGTTCTGATGTAAACCAATTGATGTATTTTATACCTGTTTAAGAAGTGTCTTTAGGTACCAAGTACCTTTGGAAAAGACCACATATAACAGATGTAGGTACCCACCATACTTCAATAAGCGCCTTGTGAATATGATTCAAGACAAGAACAAAATTAGAAGAAAAATAAAGACAATAACATCATAGACATTTTTACTTTCAAAGATCTATGGCATAAAATTAAAACAATGACAAACCAATTATACCAAAACTATATTATAAGTTTGGCGTGTTAGCTACAGGTAATGTAAAATGTTTTTGGAAGCATGTTAATTCTCTTAGAGGCAGTTCTGGTATTCCAAAGACCATATTTTATAATGGTGACAACTGTGATGGAACAACTGTCATTAACTTGTTTGCACATTATTTTCACTCTGTGCTCAGCAAACCCGACAATCAAAAAGTCAACAAACGGAGCTTTAACAGTTTTTGTAATGACTCTTTCTACTCTTTCACCATTATACAGAGTGAAATTCTTAATGTCTTAAGAAAAATGTATACTAACAAAAGCTATGCACCGAATGAAATAGGCTACCCCCTCTTGTTTATAAAAACTGTGCAACCTTTCTTGTTCACCCCCTTCACATTATTATTAATCTTTCACTGACATCTCTTGTTTTTCCAGACCATTGGAAAATCTCCAATGTTGTCCCAATACATAAAAAGGGTGACCAGACTGACGTAAGAAACTATAGCGCCATTTCCTTACTTTGTACTGTTAGTAAATTATTTGAGTCATTAGTAGACCCAAAGATTTTCTTTTATGCCAAATATTTTATATCCCCCCAGACAACATGGTTTCTTCATTGGCCGATCCATTGTTACTAACTTATTGTGTTACACTGACTACATTTACAACTCATTTAGCAAAGACCTACAAGTAGATTCAATCTTCACAGACTTTTCCAGGGCATTTGATAAAGTAAATCACAACTTTCTCTCCCAGAAACTTGAACTTTTATATATGTGGAAATCTCTTAAACTGGGGTGACCTGGTGGTCTAGGGGTAAGGTGTCAGACCTCTGTGCTGAGGGTCCGGGGTTCAATCCTTGGTCCCAGCACAGATTTATCTGATTGCCAAATCCTTCCTTCACCCTTGACAAGATATGTATTAATCACAACTTGTGAATGTGAGGAATCCCAGGAATAATAATAATAATTATTATTATTATATAATTATTATTATAATATAATAATTATTATTAATAATAATTATTATATAGATATAATAATTATTATTAATAATAATTATTATATAAGGGAGTTTGGAAAAATATTTGGCATAAAGTTTCTGATTCTCATGATTTTGATCCTGAACACGAGCTTTCCAATTCAAAACATGACATCGTTGACATAGCAAGATGTTGGATTTTAGGACATAGACCAGGCAAATGTGGATGAATTGCTCCAATTCCACTCAATAGAATTCATCAATGAAGATCTTCTATAAATGGAGAATGGCATAAAGAATGAAGAGAATGTTGAGCCTATCAAACAACTTTTAACAAAACAATTTGCTGATTTTCTTTAAGCACAATGACAGTGCATTAAAATCAATGAAGCATAGATAGAAGCGCCAAAGTTGCCAGAGAGATGATTATTATCATCATCAATAATCATCATCATTATTATTAATTTATTATTAATTATTATAATTATTTATTATTTTTATTTTATTTATAATAATAATAGTAATAATAATAATATTAATAATAATTATATTATAATTATTATTAATAATATTAATTATATTATTATTATTAATAATTATTATTATTATATTATAATAATTATATTATAATAATTATTATATTATATTATAATAATTATTATTAATAATAATATAATAATTATTATAATATAATAATAATTATTATTATTGATAATAATAATTATAATATAATTATTATTAATATTATTATTATTACTATTATTATTATAAATAAAATAAAAATAATAAATAATTATAATAATTAATAATAAATTAATAATAATGATGATGATTATTGATGATGATAATAATCATCTCTCTGGCAACTTTGGCGCTTCTATCTATGCTTCATTGATTTTAATGCACTGTCATTGTGCTTAAAGAAAATCAGCAAATTGTTTTGTTAAAAGTTGTTTGATAGGCTCAACATTCTCTTCATTCTTTATGCCATTCTCCATTTATAGAAGATCTTCATTGATGAATTCTATTGAGTGGAATTGGAGCAATTCATCCACATTTGCCTGGTCTATGTCCTAAAATCCAACATCTTGCTATGTCAACGATGTCATGTTTTGAATTGGAAAGCTCGTGTTCAGGATCAAAATCATGAGAATCAGAAACTTTATGCCAAATATTTTTCCAAACTCCCTTCATACAGGAACTGGAATATTCGTGCACAAGGTCGAGCCACCACCGCCCAGGGTGATTGAAAAACTACAGCCGACCAAGCATTTTTAATTTGTTGGAATCGCGTTATAGCAAAAATGCGTGAAGTGAGATCACGTATAAAAAGGGATACATGTATTTAACGGTCCCATAGTGTATTTTTCTCATTTATTTTAGCCATGCCAAACATTAAAATTAATACACACAAAACAAATTAAGAAAAATTATATCTGATACGGCTCAACTGAAAATGACGAAACACTTAAAATTAATGTAGGTTTCCATACACCTTTGCCCTATATTCGCTACTAGTTATAAAACCAATAATTAGTTTTGCAATTTCAATTTTGTTGAATCCCTCAGAGTGTGCATTAAGCAGACATAGGTGATTTAGTCTACATTGCCTCATTGTGGAGCAAAAGTAGTTTTTTATTCGTACAAGCATTGAAAAACTTCTTTCTGCGGTAGCTGATGTAGCTGGTATCACTATCAGAGTTTTCAAAATATCTTCACTGTGTGCTCCAAGCACATTTTATTTTTATTGTGTTAACTTAGTTTGAACTTTGTATCGTGTTTCAACAAGATACATTATCTAAATGTTTTACTTTATTTTTCAGGGGAGGTAAAAGGTAACCCCCCTCCCCCCAAACTCCCCGTTCCTGTGCCACTGCTCCAAAGCAGGTCAGAATGAGGGTCAAATAAATGGATTTATTAATTTCTTAACAGCCTTTGGGACTATTTATTTATGATAGTCAACTCATTTGTGAAGTTTTAATATTTAATTCCATAGGCCAACCTAATTACCCCTACTTCCCAGAACTATAACATTTCACAAAACCTGTAGGCCTAATCTATAAAGTTTATAGGAAGCCCACTTGTGATCATCAACATTGATTGAATTACACTAAAATTTAGCATTATAGAAATATGTCTTATTTGATTCATTAATTAAAGTTCATCTACAAAGTTATCAAAAGCTCACAATAATACTTTCTTATTGATTATTGTATAATTTATCTTTACACTATTAATTAAACGGACTAAGAATATAAATACAATAACTGTAATTATTTTTATTTCTGCCATTGTGGCAACATGAGTTTTAAGTTTGCAAATAATAGGCTTCCTATGAAAATCAAACTGTACATGAACCAATATCAACTAATACAAAAGATAGCAATGCTTACATTCTTAAGTCCTCAACTTAGTGCATATGTTAGCTTTTAATTTTCTAACTGTGGATCAAGCTTACCTGCATTAGTCTTAACACACAGTGTGGGCTTGATTTGAACGCGCTCCAACATTTTTTCACTGATTGGTGTGGTGGCGATAATCAACATTTAAAGGAAGACAAAAAAAAAATTAAATGGGCGCTTATATACTGCCCATTATAGTTCTAATTTTGTTCTCTTGGCGTAAAGTCATGTCTGAGTCATTGTCCCCTAGCTGCTTGACCCTGCCCTTGGTGGCTGAAAGCCAGGAAATTGATACCAAGACATTGATTTGAGAATTTAATACATGCCCATTTGTCGGGGGCATAAGTTCTAAAGAGTATATACTGGATATACATTTGAAATTAACTGAAAATTGTAGATTGATGCTGCCTCAACTTATTAAATATTAAGTGAAATGCACTCTCAGTTACCGCACACTGAAGTGGGTTAGCTCAAAATGTCTTTGTTTCTTTGTTCTGAATTGTATCTTTTGATGTAATACATAAACTGTAATTGTTTGTACTTTATATTCACTTCCTATGTGTGGAGACTACAAACTACTGAAACCCGCATCTCTGGTCGCATGGTCTAAGGTGAACACATGTCTCATTTTATCAAAATATAATTTGAGCTAAGGGTCCCCAAGTTAAATTCCTAGCATAGAAATGAATTATTAGTGAAAACTAAGCTTTTATTTTCACATGATGAATTAATGGTTGACGAACTGTATGTTTTCCTTGTACGGGAGTTAACTTAGTTTGTGAGCTATATGATGACATAAAGTCTGTTCACCGTAGAAATTGTTTTCTGAAAGGCCTTTTTCCCTACCATAAAGCTATTTTATAGTAGGCTATTGGTAGGAAAAAAGAGCTTTCAGAGAGTAATTCCTACCGTGAATGGAGTCTAGTTTGTTCAGAAGCTGTGTGTTAAATTCTCTTTCAAGAAAATTCATCTGGATTGTCTAGACTCAAACTATCAAAACTTCTGAATATTTGAATTGTGTTTGTGACAGGAACATAATCTAAACTATACTGTATATTATTTAGAATATGTCTGGTAAACTTGTTTAACATTGAAAACTACTAAGGGTTATTTTTTCCAGGAACTGTTCATCGATTCCATAGTGAAAGAAGCATACTTTTATACATCACAAGCCAAGAAAAAAACTATACAAAGGAAGGATATAGATTCTGCAATAGATGCAGTCGACTGTTTGGCTTTTCTGGAAGGAGCTTTAGATTAACTAAGGGGGAGTGTTTTAAATTGAAGTCCTGCCAGACTTTATAAATGATCATTCAAATCCAAACAACAATAACCTCTCGAATATTCACATCTGGGTTAACTGAATTGTTATTTTATGCCAAAAAAAACTGTGAACAAAACTTTCAGCACTTACTCTAAACTAAGTGAATGTGGTGTTTGTAAATTCTACTTGGGGTCAGAGCTTGAATGTGATTGGTTTGTCTTAAGCTCTGTGATTCACTTAATGGGCAAAGTCTTATGCTCAGGAGCAGAAAAATGTGATTATACGTTAGGTATTCCTTAGTCATAACTTTTGTCATGTGAATCCATAAAATATATATTTATATGTATATGTGTATTTTTATTGTAATATAGGGGTTCAATCCTCGGTCCCGGCACAGATTTATCTGATAACCAAACCCTTCTTTCACCTCTGACAAGACGTGTATTAATCACGACTTGTGAATGTGAGGAATGCCAGGCCTCCACCGTGGTTCGGATTCCACGTTAAACTGCAGGTCCTCCATTTTATCTCACAATCATCCTACCATTACACATTAGCATAAGTGCATACAACCCGAATGGGTAGTAAGATGCGGTGATGATGATAATTATAATAATATATATTCATTTATTATAGGATTTAAGTGACGTCATTCTTTTTCTGTAAACTTTTTGAAATCTCCTACAAAATATATGCAGGACAAATATTTTGTTATGAGGTTTGTGAAATTACCATTCAGATAATAGACTACAATTGTGATGAAGTTGAATATTTATTCGGTCGTTTAATCACCAACACATAATTTTCTATACTTATGATGAAATAATGAAACTTTACAATGCATGATTGTTTATTAGATTACTGTTTCCAATTAGTAATTGTCTATGAAATGTAAATTAAATTGTCCATTTAACAGAAAATACTGCATATATTAAGTTTACTAAGGAAATAATTTGGTATCTCTAATAGCCTCTTTTTATTATTTAGCACCGCGTCTTACTACCCGTTCGGGTTATACGCTTAACTACTAATTACACTAATGGATTAGGAATTGGGAAGGTTGAATTTAGAGGAAGTGAACCTGCATTTGCGTGGAGGGAGAGTGGAAAACCATTTAGGAAAAACCACCCCACAGATCACCCGACCGAGATTCGAACCTCGATCTCCCCGTCCTTGGTGGTCTGACTAAACACGACTGGCGCGTTAGCCAACTACGCCACCGAGGCAGGTTAATAGCCTTTTAATTTAATGACTGAGATATATGTTATGTCAATGTCATTTTATAAAAAGTATTATATTATACTAAATTTGCATTACCAATTTTTAAAGTTGTTTCAAATTTATTTTTAATAGAATTAAAAGTAAAAATGGAGCTTACCTGCTTAAGTGTGCCCTTAAGGAATGTTTAAGGATATGGGCTATTTCATTTTTAAATTATAGATTTAAAGGTTAAAGAATTTACAATAATATTATGTTACCAAGTGACATTTCTGCCCAAGTTTAAGAACTATATATTGTTCTGAATAATCTTTTATGTTTAACAAATTTAGCAAGCTAAAGAAAAGTAGCGCCAAACCGCTATATTACATTAAACATTCAAAGGAGGGTAGGAGGGCAAGGCCTATACACCTATCAGAAAATTGTAGGCCTCAAAGTTCACAATTAAAACACAACAAAACACATAATTATGTAATTTTGGGGTACATCAGTCCTCTTCTTCAGCAGAAGAGAGTAAAACACTAACTGGACTATGGCAGCATGGCTAGAGGTTGATCATGGTCCCTTAGATACTGATGTTGCATGTTTCTTGACTCAAAATAAGGCTTAAGCTTGGATTCTGTAGTTGCCTGTCTTGTGTTTTAGTTGTGAACTTTGAGGCCTACAATGTTCCGGTAAGTGTCTAGCTAGACCTTTCTCTTCTATGCTTCTTTCAAAGTTTAATAATGTAGCAGGCTGTAAAGCATGTTTTAAAAATAACAAAATATTATTTTTAAAATATGTAAATTTCAAATGTTACCCAACAATGAAAATCAATAAGTAGAGTTATTGGTCAGCATGCCTACTTGATTTAAGTCCAGTTGCATTGATAATAATCAGTGTATTGATCAAAGATCAGATGCAGGTTTGATGCTACAAGGTTGTTGGAAGAGCTGGCCGACTACCAAGAGCACATACAGCCCTAACATCACTCGACCATTGACAAAGAGACTGTAGTCCCAAGAGCAGTGGCATCTCATCGCATGTCTTCACATTTATGCCCCCTTATGCCTCTATGTCTTGCCTCGGTCCTATTGGTTCCCTTCTTGGTATCATTCCCTTATATTTAGCCAAGTTGGTGCTTAGCTTCAATTGGTATTGGTTTTCAGACAAAAATTAATGAAATAGCCATATTTTACAGCACAAAAATTAATATTTTATTCCAATATATTATGCGCAGAAAATATTACAAAACTAAGTTATCACAACGAAGTTCTCACTTGTGAATAAACATGAGAGCTAATCCTGTCAACCAGTCTTCATCCTCCTTAATGTTGAGAAAGTGTGTTTCATGGATGCTGTTGATACAGGAGGTGTTGCAAAAATTTAAAGTGATAGTTTTAAATTAGGCAAGAAATTTGTATGTATTCAGCGAAAGTTACTGACAGTTGTGGGCCATAAGCTTGTTTCATTATTTTTTTCCATACATTTTCTACCAGAGCAAGAATTCTGCTTGGAAACCTGATGCATCAGGAAGAATATATATTTACTAGAGATGTGAAACTCACTCTCGAGTTCACGCTTTGTTAGTGGATTTGCTGTTTATTAAAACCCAGCCTTGAGACCCACAGATTGAAACACAGTCATTGCAACTTAAATCTTGGTTTATTGTCCATACAGAATGGTCGACCAATATTATAACCTAGTCTGCCTCCTTTATCTGGGCACACCTTACCCACAAGCAAGTGGTATCTCAAATGATACAGTGCCTTGTAAGTCTCCTACCCTTCTCCGCGGCCAGTCTACGAACTAGCAAGCTGCGCCGCAACCAATCAGACTGAAAGAGGTGGTGAGAGATCGCGATGGCATCGCTAGACGATCTTAATATTACGATTCTCAATACTTTAATTCTTAGCTTTCAATAAAAGTACTGCCAACTAAGAAAACAGCAAAATTCCGTATGAGTAGTAATTGGCAATCTCTATTATTAGTTTATTTGCCATTGTTTGATATATTTTGCTCAGTTAACAACCCTATTTGGTAAATTTAAAAGATTTGTTTTTTCGACAACAAATTGTTTATTATACCTTTTTTTAATCACTCAGTGAGACTTTATTTGTAGGGAAAAATACATGCTTACTATTGTAGTTCCTAATTATTTTATTATTTATGTATGATATGCTTTTATACTTGGTTAAAGAGCTCTTTTTCTTTGGTAAAACTTATAATGAAATAGGATATGTTCAAGAATCAAATAATGGAGGTTAAAGTTAATAATCGGAATTGAGAGAAAATGTTATCATTACATCTTTAATCTTTATAAAACTCACCACTCTCTTGGAGATCATTGTCAAATAAATAAGTACCTATTAGAGATGTGTCGTTCATGAATGAATGGGTCAATATGAACGAAACATTAAAAAGAATGAACGATCTGGATCTTGGTTTAAATGAGCCTTCGTTCATTTGCTATCTCTGTCTACTCTCTCATGGGCTTCGTTTGGCAGGGTTCTTACAGACATATGAAACATTTAGTGATAAATAAAATGATAGAATATTAGGAAAATGGTAGAGCACAAATAAAAGTAACAACACTGACACATATTTACACACACTTCTATTGTAGCATCGAAATATTGAAGTGTGTGTAAATATGTGTCAGTGTTGTTACTTTTATTTGTGCTCTACCATTTTCCTAATATTCTATCATTTTATTTATCACTAAATGTTTTTGCTCAATGCACTTTTTTCATATATAAGACATATGAAACAGAAATTATAAACCGTATCAAATTTTAAATAGATGTAAAACAACTTTTCACTAAATTTAATTAACATAGAGGACTATAAAAATAGTAATTTAACTTTGTTGTCATGTCACTCCCCTTGGTTTATTGGTTAGTGAAGTCATTCTAGATTCAGTATATATTCTAGTCTGGCTATAACAGGAATTTGAGTGCTAAGGTGGATGAGAGATAACTAATAGTTATCGGTGGCCATTTTAGTGCAAAAGTGTAACTTTAAGTACTTAAAGTATTAATAGTTAGTCAAATATCCTAAAAGAATGATTACAAATGACAGTTTTAAAGCAACTTACCAAAAAAAAGGTGAATGCATATGAATTGAGATTTTTAAATATAGTAAATTAAATAAAACAACATTGTATTTCATTGACAGTATGCAATGCATTTGTCAGAGGTTAACACTATTTCACCTTACCCCTATAGAGATCCAATCCCATGGGTGCAACTATCTCTGAGCTGATGACGCAATAACAAATAAAACAAAAGAAGCAGGAAGCGCAGCGGAGAGTAAAGTAAACAGGAGGCAACAGCTAACGCTTGATCAAAAAGTATGCGCTAGATATTTACTGCCCCAGTGCTTCTTGAATCAGTCTTTAGCGCCATTCTTCACAACAATTTCAAAACTAAATAATGAAACCTGGAAATTCCAGGACTTTGCAAGGCCCAGAGCAATTTAAGGACTTTTCCAGGACTTGAACAAAGACACACTAAATTCCAGGTTTTTCAAGGACCGTATGGACCCTGGTTTAATGTTTGGTTCAACTCGGTTAGCCTCAGCTATCAGCGCATTGCTCCCACATGTTCCTCTTCAAACCTTTATTTGCTCAGCAGTCCAACAACTCATTGTCGTTCATTTGTCCAAACATTGGATCAAGGTCAGTTTATTTTCCACCATTCATTTACCGCTCTCTCATTATCAGTCATTCGTTTATTGAACGGATCAGTGAGTGAGCGGAGGGTCAATCAGTCACCATTTTTCTATCGCTCTCATTCAATTGTTAACTCTACAGAATATTTTATGATAAAATCCTTTCAGTTTGTGTTTGTTTCAATTTTATAATTGGGATCAGTGCAATTTTAAATTATTAGGTCACTTTGATTTGGGTTTGTTCCAAGCTTAAATTTTTTGTAATAAAGGTAAGTTCATTGTTTATTTCTTTTAATGTACTCTACATCATTCAGAGGGAAATTGTTCCTTAGACAAAAAATGTATTAAAAATACTTTCAATTGAGTAAATTATTATTATTATTATTATTATTATTATTATTATTATTATTATTAGCACCGCGTCTTACTACCCGTTCGGGTTATACACACTTACGCTAATGTGCAATGGTAGGGTGATTGTGAGACGAAATGGAGGACCTACAGTTTAACGTGGAATCCAAACCAAGGTGGAGGCCTGGAATTCCTCACATTCACAAGTTGTGATTAATACACGTCTTGTCAGAGGTGAAGTAAACATTAGTGTAGTGCTAGGAGCTCTACGAAATATACACCATTCATTAAATATAGTTAAGTACGATTACCAGGCCCACGGGTGTTGTTAGAAGGGGAATCAGGGGCATGCCCCAATAATTTGTGATTTGTTAAGAATATTAAAGATCTATGTTTGAAGCAGTGATGAATGGATTAAGGTGACTTTTAATATGACCTATACAATTAATACTGACACATTATTCGTGTTATTAATTGACAGGAAATTATTTTTATTTTCTAATTTAAAGTGAGAATAGGTTTGTTCTGCACCCCTCCCTCCAAAGATTAGGTACTGGCAACAAACACATATGACTTAGGCCTACATTTGTGAAGTAAAAATCATGTGAAACTTAGAGTATTAGGCCCTAATATTTTACTACACTCTAAATCTAGACGATATTACAGTGTATCTTTTTTACAGATTTACAACATGCTGAGAAAAAATAGCAAGATTTGGTACCATTTTTCACAAGAAGAAACCAGGAAAGCCAAATGCCGTTATTGTCATTGTTTATTGAGCACAGTTGGAGGATCATCAGGAAACTTATATAGGCATTTAAAGCTTAAGCACCTAACGATGCCTTTATTGTGAACTTTCTCCAGTAGCTCTTCGAACAAAAACTCAACTGCGTCGACTTCTACAACACAGAGCACCAATACGGAAGCAAAAAAAATGTGCCAAATTTGCAATCAGATGCTTCTACTTCTGCTGCTTCTGAAATCCCATCACCAATCACACCCATCTTGCACCCAAGCCCCAAACAATCTCGGATGTCAAAATATGTGGACATTATTAAACCTGTCTCGATACATAACAACAAACAAATTGATACTCAATTAGTATAAATGATCGTGAAAGAGTGCCATCCTTTTAGTTTGGTAGAAGATAGTGAGTTTAGGAAGTTCGTATAATCACTGTATCCTGGGTATCAAATTCCAAGCAGAAAGACTGTTACAAACAGTTTAATGCCAGCACCCTACCAATCCACATTAGAAAAAATGAAAGGACAACTAAGCCATGCATTGGCAGTGTGTTTGACGGCAGATGGCTGGACATCCATAAACAATCAGGGATTTTATGCAATTACAGTGCATTTTTTTTTGGACAAGGACCTTCTAATGTGCTCTGATTTATTAGGTTGCATTGAATTTAGTGAAAAGCATACAGCGGTAAATATTTCCAGCATGCTGTTTGAAGGATTGGGAAATTGATTTCAAAGTCACGGCTATCGTCACTGATAATGCCGCCAACATAGTGGCTGCCGTCCGCCAGTTGCACTGCCGGAATATTCCTTGCTATGCCAACACATTGAATCTAACTGTCCAATTTGGAATTAAGGCTATTAAGAATGTTGTGAACAAAGTAAAGGCTGTCGTGCAGTATTTTAAAAAGAGCTCACACACTAGCAAAGTTAAACAGTGTCAAAAAACAGATTGCCTGAGCTTTAGTTAAAACAAGACGTGATTACTCATTGGAACTCGACATATGACATGTTAACAAGAGTTCTCAAAAACAAAGAACCTTTGACGTCCACTAATGCGTTCCTACAGCTAGGGAATGACTTAATTATTTTATCCTTTGAGTGGAGTGTTATCAAGCACTCTAGAGACATGTTATTGCTTTTTTATGAAATGACTTAAGGAGATAAGCTCAGAGAAAACAGTTTGTCAAAAACAACTGTCTTATCTTGAGCTCTGGCCAAATGGGTTAAGGTTTGCTTGGAGCTGCCAGAAGAAGTGCAAAATATGGGTAGATATTTATTAGAAAATTTGGGGGGAAAATTTAAAGATAGGGACAGTAATGAACTGGTAGCACAAGCAACATTATTAGATCCACGCTTTAAGAAGCAGGGGTTTGCAGATGAAGGGAAATTTAGAGAAGCCTATAATGTTTTAGCTGCAAAAATCTGTGAAATAAACACCAGTGTTGTGTTCCATTGGTGGTTATCAAGGGGTTCCCTGAATCAAAAAGAAGTATTTAGGAAGACTTTGATGAGTCTGTCAAACAAATGACTGCTGAAAATAATCCCACAGCTGCCAGCATTGTGGAACTCGATAAATATCTTTCAGAATCCCTACTACCGAGAACTTGCGATCCTCTTACTTGGTGGAATGATCGCAAAGCAGTACATCCAAGGCTCTACCAAGTTCTTTTGAAGTTCTGCCATACTGCTACATCTGTCTCCCTTGTGAAAGAATTTTCTCTAAAGCTGGACAAATTTTATACAAAAAAAAGAAGTGAACTCAGTCCTTCCAAACTAGCTATGACATTATTTTTGAATAGTAATTTAGACTAATGCTAAATGAAGATTAAAAACTAGTCGTATATTACTTCATACTATTTTTGTAAGTTGTAATTTGTTTGTACTCATTGTAATAATTGTGGTCAGTTGTAATCTATACTTATAATCAATGTGATTTTTTTTATGGTCTCATATTTTTATGAATTGTAATTTCTAATGTTTGTGTTTACATTGTAAAATTTTGTCAAATTGTAATCTCTCTTTTAATCATTGTGGTATTTGTTTTTGTATGGTATGGTAATTTTGTGAATTGTAATTTCTGTTTTTACTCATTGTAATAATTGTTGTCTTCTTATAATCTTTGTATATTTTTTTGTATAGTTTAATATTTTTGTAAATTGTAATTTCTAATTGTAATCATTGTGGTAAAATGTTTGTCTTGTTAGGGTATTTTCGTGGATTGTAATTTAGACGTTTAATCATTGAAATATTTTTTTTTGTCAACTGTTTATATTTTTAACAATTGTAAGATTTTTGTGAATTGTGATTTAGGTATATTATGATAACATAGGTTGTTGTGATTCTACAAAGCATTCCATCATAATTTACCTATAAAATATTAATATTATATATAAATAAGTGGTTTCTTAAAAAAAAAGTATAATAAAATGGCATCACCGATTTTAAACAGTAATCTGATCTTTTTATTACCAATTTAAATAATTTTAAGGAAAAATAACATTGTTTTAAATACAGTTAATAAAAACTACCTTTAAAAAATAGAATGAATATTGAACGGGTCAATTCATCTTGGAATAGAAAGTGTTTTCTCCATCTCTGGGCTGAAGAATTTTGCAATGTGAATAAAAACTAGATGTGGCTAGGTCTTGGACTTTTTTAGATGTATCTAGGTTTTATGTGAATAAAAGTTGTATACTCTGGTATGCCTAGATATCTCTTGACTTTTCCGGACGGGCTGGATTTATGGTTTGAATAAAGAGTAGAATCTAGATTTTTCCCTGAGATCCATCTAGGATTTTTTAAGACGTGGAGGGGCATGCTAGCTTTTCAGCAGTGTCCATCAGTTTGCATCATGGTGATGTTCCTGCCGGTCAGACATAAAAAAATGTATTATGTTCAGAGGGATGTTAAGATTTGAAAGTGAAAATGTTGATATTTTAACTGCGGAGTTTTTGCCAGTAACTGACAAAACACGTGGAGGAGCCTTGACTTCCCGAAAACAGGTGGAGATACTTCTATGTTGTATGGGCGATCCTGGATTCCAGATTGGTGTGGCTGAGGATTTTGGAGCTGACCGGAATATGGTATGTAAAACGGTTAACTATGTAATGTATCGGATCCTTCTAAAAGCTAACTACTTGATTAAATTCCCGTCCAAAATGCAGAAAATTAATATGGCTAAGGTAGAATGGCAAAGACGTTTTCGACTGCCAACCGTTATAGGGACTTTGGATTGCACCCAAATAGAAATTTAAAAAAAACATTCTTACATGGTGATGAGTAGATCAATCGGAAAGGTTATGCCAATATTAATGTGCAGGCCACTCTAGATTCTGACAATAAATTTACAAGCATAAGTATAGAATAGCCTGGTAGCATGCATGATGCTAGGATATGGAGACGTAGCTCAATTAGGAATATAATTTCTCAATACAATGGGGATGCTTGCTTACTTGGTGATTCAGGGTATGGCATATCTCCATGGCTGGTCACACTATTTAAGCCACCAAGAAAAGCTGATCAGTGCTGTTTCAATTTGAATCATGTTAAGAGAAAGAGTGATAGTGGAAATAGCCTTTGGTCAATTGAAACAAAGGTTTCCGATCGTCGGTAACTGCGTTAGACTTTCTTTAGAGAGAGTTCCCAAAGTAATAGTAATGTGTGCCATGTTGCACAACATCTCTAAACACTTGAACGACCAATTTCAGTATTATCTGGATGACGGGGAAGAAGAAGATGAAAATGAGAGTGATGATGAAGATGAGCCTATCAACAGACAGTTGGAAAACAATGCGACCAGAGTTCATAGAGAACAGAAGCGACAGGAAATGCTTAAATTTCTTTATTAAGGTGGCAGACACACAAACACATATACAACTACAATTCCTAAGGGTTGCATTAACAAAGAACCGCTACCTAAAAATTTCCTAAGAACTACATAGCGGCATTAACAAAGAACCACTACCTAAAAATGTCCCAGTCTAAATATGTCCTGCCCCACCTGTTGTACTGAAAGTGTTTTTTAACAATGTTTTTCAACTTTCCCTTCATGCAGACGCCGATTCATTGTACAAAACAAGATGTATCTATCTCTTGGGTTGTATCTACCACTGTAGAATCTACTTTTATTTCCGGACTGGGCAGGATGCCTCTACCTAGACTTGGCTTCTAATTATTCACTTCGTCATTAGTTGGCACTAAGCCTGAGCCCTAGATTCTACTAAGTAGACTATCTTTTATTCACTTCACCTGTCTCGGCAGCAACAAATTCAATTACTGCATTCTTGCTAAGTGTTTCTAATTGGGCCAGTAAGTTAAGAATATTATGTAAGGAACATTAACTTAGATTAATATGTTTGGAAGAAGGGGGTGGTTTGATCCCCCTAAACCCCCCCACCCCCCTTCCCTCTACCTCGAATACATATCCCTGGCATAGGTAACAGTTAGGGATGGATAATATATATGGGCTCACATTATTTTGAGCTTGAAAAAGTTTATTTCTTTTCCTGGCGTTGTGTTACTTGTGATGAATGACTAATTTTTTACTCTTCTATCTACTAATTGGAAATAACACACAGTTAGAGGGTAAGGAAGGACCCAAAAGTTGTGTAGATGGTCATTGGAATGTCAAGGTCAAAATCTGATTAAACTGATTGAGTGGAGAAGGGTATGAAGAGTAAATGAAGAAATAAGAAAAGCATTTCTCTGTAGGGATTCTAGACCACCAATAAGCTTGATGTAAAAGTGTACTATGTACAGCTTAGAATTAATTATTCTCTAACTTCTCTCTGGTAGGTCAACACCAAGTGAACAGCTGTAGGCCTGCTGTAGATGGGTTTTTATAACACCGCATCTTACTACCCATTCAAGTTATACACTTATGTACTAATGGTTTTAAAGATGAAGGTATATTTATAGGAAGTCTACCCATACTTGTGTGGAAAACTGTTTAGGTAAAACCACACTCAGTACACCCGACAAAATTTTTAACCTATCTCCCCATCATCGGCAGTCTAGTCTACTGCAAGAACAGCACCTTAAACTATGAGACCGTTGAAGCAGGTCTCTTAGACGATGTAGAATTGTTGAGGTTGAATTATATCAAAATTAATGTTCCTATTACTATTACAATATATTTCAAAGTTAATTCTATGATTTAATATGGCTTGATTTTTTTTAACTATTTAAAACAAGTTCGAAACATTTTATTTTAAATCTCTTTTTTATTTCATTCAAAAAAATTAAATTAATACTAATGCATGTTTTTTTACTAACACAAGTTTTAAAATGATATAGTTACAAAACTCAAGATTGACTCGATACTCAGGAGCATTAAGAAAAGATCGCTCGAGAATGATTCAAATTAAAAAATTTGAGCTTGCAGACCCCTAGTAACTAGGGATGTAGTATCAATACTGTACTCATAAGTATCAGAAGAAAAATATCGATATCGTACTTTTACAAGATGCTTTTTCACTATCCAACTTCTTAAAATACTTCCATAATTCACATCTGGGAGGTTCTCTTTTTTAACTACATTCATCATTTATATACTCTATATAACGATATATTACTGACCATTGACAAAAAAATAGAAGAATGGACGCTCTGCCCTGCTTCATCTGCTTAAAAAACGCATATAAACTTTTCTGCTTTATCTGCTTGAGGTACCCCTTGATTTAACAGAGTTATTTGAGCTCTCCAAAAGCGTATTTTGTTTAGTTTGTGATGACTGTGCTCATTGATAAATCAAGGGGTAGTAGACTGGTCGCCACTCGCCCTGTTGCCCAGTCAGGCATCAGGATGTAGTGATAAAGACGAAAGAACAGTTATGAATTATGAACCAAAAGAGAATGAATGCTAGAGTTGCAGAAAATGAGTGAGAATTGCTAACTAGTGTAATTATTTGTTCTTCCTCCACAGTTTACCCTGGTAAACATTTAATCCCAGCATGAGTGAAGATAACCAAATATGTGTTTCTTTCGATACCGATCCGATACCAGAGTGTGAGTACTAGTATCAGTAAAAGTATAGAGTAAAAAAATACTAGTGTCAAAAGGAAAATATCAATATTTTTTCACATTCCTACTAGTAACATCAAATAATAATTGAAAATAAATTGTGAATTTTAGCTGTTAATTTTTTTTTGGGAAAATCCATTTTAGTAAAATTGATGCTTAACACAATCACAATTAATTGTAAATAGTGTTCTGCCAAACTATTTGTAGCAGGACCCTTAAGAACTTCAGAGCTGGTACTTTCTCTCCTAGCACAATCTTCCCTAGATTGTGTACTTCATTTCAGAGCTGGTACTTTCCCTCCTAGCACAATCTTCCCTTGATTGTGTACTTCATTTCAGAGCTGGTACTTTCCCTCCTAGCACAATCTTCCCTTGATTGTGTACTTCATTTCAGAACTGGTACTTTCTCTCCTAGTACAATCTTCCCTAGATTGTGTACTTCATTTCAGAGCTGGTACTTTCTCTCCTAGCACAACCTTCCCTAGATTGTGTACTTCATTTCAGAGCTGGTACTTTCTCTCCTAGCACAATCTTCCCTAGATTGTGTACTTCATTTCAGAGCTGGTACTTTCCCTCTTAGCACAACCTTCCCTAGATTGTGTACTTCACTAATCACATTGACAGGTTTGTTTAAACTAAGTTACTTTTTGTGCTCTAAAAATCTTCCACGATCCAAATTGAGTAAAACTGGTTTATATAATTTACGGTAATAAAAAAAACAAGTTTTTAAAGATATTGTGACAGGCGTGGAGTGGCCTATGGGTATGATTGAACAAATAATGGACTAAAACTTATACAAATTACCATAAATCTACTTTAATTAGCAAAATGAGCAGTATTAATGACAAAAAAGAAGAGTGTGGAAGAATGACTGACAAACAACAAATGTCTTAGATCAGACAGTACATACAATGTAGTAGAATAGTCCTCATATGGTTAAGAAATAATATAGCATGCAGCAAAACAAACTTAAGTCACTGGATTAGTAAGGCTAAACAAACACATTGAAAACATTCAAGGATACCGGAGAAAATAAGTCAAAGTAGATATTTTTTACAGTCTTCTCCAGTACCTTAAAAATATCACAAGTCATTTTCACATTCATATACTATTATATTAGTTTTCAGTACAACATTAAAAAAATCTTTATTGACTTGCCAAATAATATGCAAATAACAAATTCAGGACCTTAAAGGTGAATTCACACTTACGCTGAAATTTGAAAGCAGTACAGTGAAATAGCACCTCTTAAAGAGGTGCAGCTGTTCACATACTCGCTGAAAGTTGGGAATCTCTGTTTACCCATGATGTATCAAAACTTAAATATCAGTGCAAGTTACTGTGTTTAAAATAAATTTATATGTTTTATTTACTGCCTGGGTTTGATTTTGTCATCGATAAACCTGATGGCTTCCAATAAACTGTCGTTTGTCATCATCACTTTTGAGACCCACCATCTTGAGAATGTGCTGTGTTTATAAATAAAGCAAGTGTGAAGGTTTGCGCATGCGCTAATCAGGTCTTGGTCGGTTTTCTGTAGAAGCGCTGGAAAAGTTGAAATTATCTCTACCTGAGCAATGCAGGCTACAGTGACCAGGTGGACTAGTTATGATTGGATTAGAGCTGTCACGTTGCCAAATATCAGCACTGCTCTCTTTTTACAGCGAATGTGTGAATCCACAGTAATATTAGTCTGCGAGTACTTAAATTTTGAGAGAAAACCTGCAATTTCAGTTTTGTATGTTTGTTGTGGTGGCTGTTATGAATGCAACACAGGGGGAGGTTGGAGTTTTAAGATTCTGTCTCACCCTATGGATAGCACCTAACTTACGGATAAAAGTGTGAGTTACACTATGAATTGGTGGAAATGTTAGAAACAGATGTTAAGAGCTTATCAATCTCTTCTTGATGCTTCTATGCCAATCCACCATTACCTTCCCTAATGTAATATCAGCCATTATCTTTAGTAGTGGTGTCCAAAGCTTTGACTTGGCTTAGAAACAAATGTCGACTTCGAATTTGCCTGGAAAAAAATTCTTGCTTAGATATTTCACTAACAAAAATATTGACATCAAAAACTCCCAATTTATGGTCAATTATTGCAATCTAAGTTGTTATATTTATTACAAATTAATATTCAGGTTAATAAATCTGGGTTAATTAATTTTTTTTAATGAGGTGGCCCAATGACTAAATAATTTTATAGTAAAGGAAAGTGATAAAACTAAAGAAAAAGGAAAAATAAACTACTAAGAGTAAATTTGATGAAGAAAGCCCACCTACGGAAAGAGGAAAAATGTGGAGAAGAATCCATTGCACAAAGGTGACATCTTCTTCTATATACTTCAAGTCTACTATAGAAGACAGAAGAAAAGAAGATGTCACCTTTGTGCAATGGATTCTTCCCACATTTTTCCTCTTTCCCTAGGTGGGCTTTCTTCATCAAATTTACTCTTAGTAGTTTATTTTTCTTTAATTTTATCACTTTCCTTTACTATAAAAGGATTAATTAAATTATATGCTGTGATAATTTGATTTATCATAATAAATCCAAATAGTATGAACTATTGTGCAATGAAACATTTTTCAAATGATTTTAGTGCATAAATTTATCTAAATAACTAAATAAAATATATTTTTCCAAGCATAAACTCAATGACAAAAAATATTGGAACTTCGATTCAGCTTCAATTAAGTGTTAAATTATCGAGTTTTTACGGTACACGCAAGCATGGAAATGGTTATTATGATGGGTAATTTTGTTGCAATGCTAAATTGTTTTGCTTATGAGAGCTGGTAGGGTAGTTTTATTTCAAATACACAAATATTATTTTAAATGTGTTATTTACTGCAAACTCCCCTTAAAGCTATGTGAAACATTAATTCAAAACTGAAATGCATGAAGACACTTGAGTACATAGACCTCTACTTGTTAATCATGTGGGTATTATTTTTGAATCTCATCACAACATATTACAAAGTTTACTTTACTATCCGTTAAAAGATGTGCGAGACCGAAAATATCTCAAGTTTAAAAGAAAGTGTATATTGAGCTTTAAAAAAAAATCCAAAATGATTTTATAACACTTCTCCAGCATGTTATTTCATTAAGGAAAAATTATAGGTACCCCATTGTTTATTATAATTAGAAATAGTTTTTTACAAATGTAAAATAAATCTCCTCAAGATTGTGTTCTAGGGGTGTGCAGAGCTCCATAAAAACTAAAACTATCAGCTTTAAGATATTACATTCAATGTGTAAAAAATATTTTCTTAGTGATTTTAATTCATAAAAATATATATTAAAAAAGCACAATATTTTTTGAGCATAAAAAAAATGAACAAAAAAATTCAAACTTTGATTTAGCTTCAAGAATATTTCATATATTTGATTTGAGTACACTTCGAAATGAAAAAGTGGACTTTGCACAACCCTAGTGTTTTTAATTGCAAAAACTACCCAAAAAAAGTATCAACAACAAAGGATACAGTTTGTATTTTTGTATGAAATAAGGCAGTGTCTTATGATTGTTTAAAATAAATACCAGAGTTAGAGCTTTTATCCTTGGTTTATTCCTGGTTCTGAATAATTATGCCTATTATATTCTCTAACCAAAAAATTGGTTCTCGCACGTCTCTAATAAGAGTTTGGCTGATTTAGTACAATAGAGCTGCGGGTATTCAACCTGGGGTTCGCAAAGACATCTTAAGGGGTGGATAAAATTAAATATTTATACAATTTTATGATAGACACTGAGTAATCAGAGCCAGATTTCGGGTTAGTCCCAAGAGACCAGGACACAAGGACATGCGATCTGGGAACGCCAGTTTTTTTCAGATGTAGATTATAGAAACTTGCATTACACACCAACAGCTATATTTGGGGGTATTTCAACGAAAAAGGTTGAATACCACTGCAATGGAGCACTAGAACTAACCACAAATTAACAAACTTCAAAACATGGCCTCATTCACTATTTCCAAACAAAAAAAATTTGAACACTTTTTTTTTCTTACTAGTATTGGCTAACTATTTTTCTTTTTGAAGAGAAAGTAAATCAATTGTTTTTAAGGCATATTCAAAATAGAGTTGTAGGAAAACAAAAGTATTGATCAAACTTATATGTATACATAATGTATACTATGTATATAAAATGTAAACAATATACATTTCTTGTGTCACATTTTATAAAAATTTTATGAAAAACCCTGTCAATCAAGTAAAATCCAATCAACATGAGTTACAATGTAAATAAGTGAATAATAGCTGTACATGTTACAAGCAACAGAACTAACATAGAATGAACACCTTCCTCTGATTCGAATCAAGTAAACTCCTCACTTCTTGCGCTTGCTCTTCTTGCGAGTGCGGGCTTGCTCCGTGGCGCCCTCGCCGCTACCACTGCCGGGCTGACTGTAGAGGTTGCTCAGGAAGTCCTCCAGGTCGGGTTCACTGATAACAAACAAGGGATACAATAATAGGTCAGGTTAGGTCTGAGTATAAGTGTGGAGGCTGAAAATCCATTTCAAAGGCAAGGTTGGCCTATTTTGCTTTCTTTGCCGACAGTATAGTAACTTCATCATTAAAAAAGTTTAAGGAATTAACCTAAATCATACAGATAATTAATATAAATGTTTAGTTATATATGAAAGAAGGTAGAGGAAAGGTGGATATAAATATTATATAAAAGGGAATTAACACAATATGGCTTTTTACAATGAAAATAAGAACAAAGCTCACACTTTACAGTGCTGCCATTGTACTAAGAGATAATGGCTGACTCTTGAAGAAAACTGATCTTTACCGCCCAATCCCTCAGCCTAGGTCTTATTCTATCAAAACTCATCAAGGAAGGAGTGTGAAACGCGCAAAGCGACTTCCTAAAGAAAGTAAACAAAAAACACTAAAGGGAGAAAAAGGAAAATTGTAAGGAATGATAGAACACTTTGATACAAACACGTAAAAGGAATAACCTAAAGGACAAGTTCAGGAAATGGAAATTAGATATGAATATATATTACAAACTACCTCAAAAAAGTGAAAAGAGGTTTTAAGACCCATTATTGAGTTGAAGCTTGTAAGAATTATCAGGTTTTCTCCTCAATGTCGCAAGCGCCCCACCATTGTTAGATATTTAATTGCAAGGTAGAAGGTTGAGTAGAGGTAAGACTATTTCATGACATCTATGCTGTATCACCAATTACTCCATTTCTTATGAATAAGTGGTTGCTCAGCGGCAAGAGCAATTCCCTTCTTATCTCCCAACCACCCCACATGTACAAAGTATCGATAAAATTATGCTGACAAGAGATAAATTAAACATGCTTGTATTTTAAGAAGGGTCAAAGAATATTGTGTCAGTGGTTTTGTTTGTTTTAAACAGCTATGGCAAGCAGTTTGCAAGAGGAAAGCTGTGCCCAATCACAGACAAGTTTTGTTAGTATTTTTAAAGAGCCAGTGGTGCACCCAGAAATTTTATTCGGGGTGTTTACCTTAATATGGTTTTGAAATTCCAGTATATTTCCAGGTTTTTTTTGTTTTGTTTTTTAAGAAATCCAGTATATTATATGAAAGATACTCAGAGACAAACAATCCCTATTTCAAAATCATAAAACGATAGAAAGTTAGGGTTGGCCTAGGTCTGTCATAGTTAAACATTTTTAGTTTTTTACATCAAGAGTCAAGTGTATTGACGAATTCTAGTACATACTAAGGATGGGACCCTAGAACATACAAGGAATATTCATGGATTCAAGACTCAAATCATAATAATTTTTTTAAATAGGTACTAAGTTTGAGTTGTTTTTTAAAGGTATTAAAATAGTTAAATAGTTTCTTGTGGTTGAAACCAAAATAATGAAAGGAAGAACCTAACAACCAAAACCCAGATCATTAATTTACCATTTAATGTAAACAAAATCAGAAGTGAAGGAAAATATCCTAGTTATTGGGAAAGTTACACACTTATGCTTACAATATTTTCTAAAATTCAAATTTTTATTAGGGATTTGATGACAAAATGAAGTTTCAGATTTGAAAAAAGGTGGATACAACCCATCTTTAATACACATGCATACACATACACACATTACATTTTTTGAATGACCTATACCACCGTCGACCTCGGTGGTCTTGGGGTAAAGTGCTCGCCTCAGGACACAATGTTTGTGGATTCAAACCCAACAGAGGCCGAAGGCTTTTTCTTGAGCGAGAAAAAATCATAGCTCAACATCCTTCAGAGGGGGAAGTAAAGCCATCGGTTCCATGTGGCATGTAAAATAACCCTGGAAGGTATGTGAAAATACCTCTCCTGGAAAAATTGGTAGGTCATTTCAACTCACTCGTAGAACTTTAGAGGTAATCAACCTTGGTGGTGCAGCTTCAAAGAATGATTACAGCCAGGGAGTTTACTCTACTACAAAAACTAACTATTATCCCCACCACCCCTTGACAGTTGATACTTTCCACAAGTTATATTTTTGATAATGAATTTGTTTAGTAACTATATAGTAATAAAAATACAGAATCTTCAATGAAAAATAACCAACAAATATTATATTGATAAAAATTACTTGGAAATAAAGATAATTGCAGTTACCTAACATTATTAAAAATTAAAATTATAAAACCCAAAAACCAAATATTTTTTTTATAATGTAGACAAAAGTTAAAATTCATTCAACCACAAAACTTTTTCAATTTTTGCATTTCATGTTATAACACTTTTGCCTCTTCCTTTGCTTTCTACAAAACTGTTCTTTTCACTTCTAATTTTCTTATTTCTTCTGATGCTGTTTTTCTTTTTTGACTTAAGTCTACTTCAATCATTTTCTTCTTTTCAAGTGCTTCTTTCCTTATTTTTTATGCATTCATCACAGCATGAATCATCTTTTTTGAAATTGTCATATTTATAAGTCCCTTGGCTGCAGTGACTGCATCATAAGTTATACGTTGAGCAATAAGGCTTTGATCATGTAGGTTTTCAACCAGACATTCTTTATTCACAGAAAGTCTTCACTCAACGCTGCATTGCTATGGAAGAGAAAAAGAATTTATTTTAGTGAAATATTGTAGGTCCTGGGATGCATTCACTCTAGAAAAAATATTCATGAAGAACTTATCAAGCTGGTCACCATTTGAAGTGAATTGTTTAAGGTAGTCTTTTTCCAATGGCAGCAATGTAGAGTGTGAACTGTATTATTCTTTTCATTGTAAAAGTCATATTGTGTTTGTTTCTTTTATATGTTTCTATCCACCTTTCTTGTACCTTCTTCCAAATATAATACAATATTGAAGAGTAGTTATCCAAATATAATGCTGAAGTTTCTCATGATTTAATTTACTGTAGAATATGCCTAATTTTCCCTGTCTTAGGGTTAATTCTCTGACTTTTTCCTGATTCAGTTATCAAATTCACTGACCACACCAAATTTTCTATCTGTAGCCACCCTGTTTTATAAAAGCTGTTATTGGGGGGAAAAAGTGAATTATATTTTTGGGTCATTAGAGTATAACAAAACATATGTTTGAGTAATTTGAATAAACTATTTACTCTTTCCAAAAAATCCAAGTTATGGGAAACGCCATGAAGTAGGGGACTGCCTGTAGGCGCGAAGTCCAGTGGGGACTGTGTATGTCCCGCGATTGCTACGGTAGCTGTCGAGGCTTTATAGTAGGCATGCCAAACTTGCAGGCCATGTGTGGCCCGATTCATGATCCTGTGCTGCCCGCAGGCCTTTTGATGGACCAACAATTGATGTGGCCCAATTTAAAATTTTATAAATGTTATACAAATACACAATTTGGGATTATTAGGCTACATTTGCAAATTGATTATTATATGAGGAAATCTAGTAAGGAAGGTTGGTGCACCAAAAATTATCTTTACACACCTATTCCCTAAAATGTTTATATTTGCAAATCAAATATGGCAAATGGCACACACAAATGTGTAAACCGTTGTTTTCTATTATGAAAAGAAAGATACTTCCAAAAGATCTTGCCTTATAGACACATATTTGCTATCAAGTATGAAAGCGACTTCAGCACCAGTATTAAAAGTATCACGACATTGTTCCAAATAAAAGGTTTCATATTTATGAAAAAAATAATAAAGTTTGTCTTAAAATTGTATGTAATCTTAATTTTCTTTTTGTAATATTGAGATATTGAAATTTAATTTTTTTTCACTTGAGATAGTAAAATTATAATTTTTTTTTAAAATGTAGCCTCCTCAGTATTTTCAATTTTGAATGTGGCTCTCATCATCAAACGAGTTTGCTTTATAAGAACCCTGACAGCTAATGGGGCTCTGGTAAGGCCGTGTTAGGCATAGCTGGCATATGGTGGATAAAATTGTGCTTCCAAAACTCAAACAGACCGCGGACGTAATTCCACACATAGGAAACTGGAGTTGTAAAATGATTATGGTGATGATGATTATGATGATGATGATGATGATGGTGATAGTTAAGTCATTAATACTTTTTTTAAACATATAACATAAATCACAGCATAAATAAGCACTACATATACGAGGTGATTGCAATAGAAGGATTTAATAGTTAAGTCAATATCCACATGCACATGATTTATTAAGATTAACTAGGAACAAATCAATATTATGGTAGTTTCTTGTCATGAATCATCAAATTGTTACATATTTAAGTCTTAAAACTTTGCCTACTTAGCTAGCGCTTGTCAAGTAAGACGTGATGAGAAAACTCAAATCGATTATAAACTAGGGCTGTCAAACTCGATTCCCTCGATTCTTACTGGTATCGAAAGAATCTAGAATCGATCTTAATATCATGATTCTCGCAACTTCAATTCTTAACTCTCAATAAAATTGGCAACTAAACAAAATGGCAACATTAAAAATAGGCGATAATCGATTATTTCTCATATTAGTTTGGTTGCCGTTTCACTTAAATGCCGGCAAATTGTAAATATACTGTAATGGCCCGAATATAGTACGATCCCGAATATAATACGACCCTAACATTTTGAGGTGATCTACATGAAAAATAAATGGTTTCGAATATAATATGCCTAACATTATGACAGTCACAAGAGGTAAAAACTTTAACTTTGACACATTTTTCAAAAAAAGTAATAGATAAGTGAGACAGTCGGAATATATGAACCAATTCTAAACAAACAATCGATATATCATACGTAGACCAGGGATGGAAATTTTCCATCATATATCGATATATCTATCATTAATTGATTTATCACAACATGTATATCGAAAGCTATGATATTCCTATCAAATTAAAATGGCTGCTCACCTGTAGTTATATTCTTTGTCGCTTTTCAATATTGAATGTTTTATTTAGCTCTTTGGATAAGACAAGTTTAATAAAAATAGAACAAAAATCGATGTAGCTAATAAAAATCAAGCAAAAAACCATTATGTTTAACTTAATTCACTATATTATCATATCATTGCCAAAACTTTATCATTAATTTCTGACGAGCTAAATTGCGTAGGATCAGTTATAGCGGACAACTTAAAATGTTTGTAACATGTGAAATGTGTTCGTCTTTCCGTTAGACAATTCACAATTTATTGTATTAATTTTGAGTTTATTTGAATTCTTGGTTTTTATTTTCAGTTTTCAAGAATTTTTGTTTTTTAATCAATATCTATAAAAATTGTGAGATTAAAGTTTCAACGACATGTGTTGTAATGAGCGAGTCCAAGTTTTGCATTGAGGGGGATGTAGGGTATCAGGCAGGTCAGATTTTATATGCAATAATGCTTGGAAAAATAATGAAAAAGGAAATGTTCAAGAATCGGAATCGAGAAAAACAGGTATCGTGACATCTTTATTTTAAACAAACAATCAATAATACGTTGAGTTTACTAGACAATTTTAGCAATGCCAAACTTGAGTTTTAATTCATGAAACTCCACAAAATATCTAACTTTTGAATAATATCAAGTAAATTATTATCTTTGATTATATGTTCCTAGATCATTCGTTTTAAAATAAGAACAAAGATGCTTGTTTAACTAACACTAATTTTTTACGCTTGGCTGTTATGGTGGCTGACTTTTATGGTAATTCATACCAGATGTGTTTATCAGTTAGATTTTTTGTAACATGTGAAATGTGTTTATCTTTTCTTTATAAAAGTAACAGTTTATTGTATATTTGTCCTTTAATTTCTTCCTATATCTCTTTACTTTATATTATTTTATTTTCTGTATATCATTATGAAAGTGAAAGTGTCACGTTTTAGAAGCTAGCGTGTTAGTAGTCAAGTCCAATGTTAGTATTTAGGGGAGTAGGGTATGTAGAAGACTCTGATCTTCACTAACAATTATCATTTGTCATAATAAAAATTAATTTCTCATTGATTTTATGAAACTTTTTCAAAGCAAAAGCAATATTTGGGACAAAAAATAAATTCCTTAGCAATTCTGCAACCCTAATTAGATTTTAAGTCAGTATAGGTGTTTTGTTTTTTAAATAAAGAACAATTTTTTAACATTACAAAATAAGTCTACCATGATTATTATTTTTTTCATTTATGATCAAATAAATACCACTTACAAAAAAATCTATCCAGAACCATTGAAAAACTGGGGGTCATCTTGTATTCGGGTGGATAAGGTACTTTACTGTAAAGTGTTCCTACACTGTCTTACTATACAATTATGGAATTCCGCTATTAGTGAATCATATTCGAATAAATTGAAAAATGACCCCTGGACACAGGAATCCAACCCAGGAACTTTGACTTAGTGTGCCAATGCTCATCATACCGTGCTTAATTGTATAGTGTTCCTTTCTTACATTTTGATTTGTTTGGAATGTACAATGTATATGTTCTATTGGCAGCATAAAGCCACAATTGAGTCGCCAGAGGTTGTAATATCAATGATAGCTCTTATTAGCGATGATATTCACATGTCCATCACAGAATTTGCCTTAAACTATAAGTGAAGAATGACCTTGAGCACGAGATGATCCCAGTATAGCAAAGTGGTAGGTTCGATTGGTGTGTCCAAGTGTCATTTTTAATTTATTTGAACTTTTTATGCGAGTTCATAGCGCAGCCACCACAACGTTCATATTTGCCTACAAGTTCTACAAAGAGATGCCAGTTTGCTTGGTAGCTGATCTTGACAATATTCTGACAACCAGTCTCACGAGGAGCCCCATGTGGCTGCACAATATTCTGACAACCAGTCTCACGAGGAGCCCCGTGTGGCTGCACAATATTCTGACAACCAGTCTCACGAGGAGCCCCGTGTGGCTGCACAATATTCTGCCAACCAGTTTCACGAGGAGCCCCGTGTGGCTGCACAATATTCTGAACAACCAGTCTCACGAGGAGCCCCGTGTGGCTGCACAATATTCTAGCAACTAGTCTCACGAGGATCCCCTTATGGCTGCAAAGACTACTGTTTGTGTGTTTTTGTTTGTTTCTACTTCAGCATTCCCAAGAAATAAATGTAGATGATCACTTTAACTGCAAGTGATTAACAAGTAATCCTAATTATGGTGGAATATTGTGCTCAACAAACTTTTGAGAAGGTCGATGTCGGTGGCGCCACGAGGAAGATTGCTGTGCCTGCTGCTTGCCCAGAACAATGCGGTATTGCACGTTGTGTGTGTTGGCCCGCAGGTGTCGTAGGTTTTCAGCTTGGCACGCTGCCCACTCTGTGATGTCATAAACTGCACCGTCCATACACGCAAAGTAGTGCCACAGAAAACCAAACATTGAGCTTTCCGCCCAAATGTCTCCCTGTAACAAACACCAACATAATACTTGCTTTAAAACTGTAATTTTTAATAATTCTTTTAATATATTTGACTACCTATCAAAACTTTAAGTACTTAAAGTTACAGTTTTGCACTAAAATGCCCGCCAATAGCTATTAGTTCATTTTCCATCCATCTTAGCGCTCAAATTCCTGTTCTAGCCATACTAAAATATATACTGAATCTAGAATGACTTCACTAATCAATCAACCAAGGAGAGTGAAGTGACAACAAAGTTAAATTACTATTTTTACAGTCCTATATGTTCATTAAATTTAGTGAAAATTTGTTTTCCATCTATTTAAAATTTGATACCGTTTATAATCGTTTTTATTGAAGTGTTTAGCTTTAGCAGTACAAGAAATAACAGTTTTAGTTCTTAAAAAAAATCCTTAAAAAGTCCTTAAATTTATGTTTCACATGTCTGTAAGAACCCTGAGGGACTTTGTTATGTCCAATTCAGTGTTGTTATGAAAACAAGGAAATTAAACATGTCTTTTGGACATTATTATTTTGGTCCAAGATTTAGGAATCAACATGTTAGAATAGTACACTTAAAAACTTAAACATCGAGTTACTATTCTAACTATTGACTATTGAGTAACTCAATTCTTTTTTAAAATAATCGAATACTAGAATGATTTTGAGCAAAACCTTCACTCAAGTATGTTTCCAATGACAGTCTGTTAGACTTTATTACTCGAGGTTTGTGAGAGTATGCTCACTGAGCACGTGCAATGAACTTCAATGCTTTGATGAGCTTACAATTATCAAAAAAATGAGCCGAATATTTTAAAAATTACTTCAAACTCAAATAAAATTAACTAAAAAAATAATATAAAAAAACACTCATAGTGAATAAAGATATATAAAAAAAATAGTAAAGATTGATTCTCACTTGGCTTTAAAGCTAAAGAAAAAAGAACCAATAAAAGGGGCCCATGTAGTTTTACTCTAATATTTCTAGAAGACTTGAGTTAAGCCAATTACTATACATAAGCGAGATACTTGAGACTTTCACTCAATCGTGCTCATCACTAATTCCATCCTTAGAATGGATATTTAATTTCTGTTTAACATCAAAAATGAATATACGAATATAAGTCGCACCCCAAATTTACAACCATTTTCATAGGGAAAAAAATATACAGTTAGAATAAAGTCACCTTCGGTAAAGCACTTAAAAAGGAAAAACAATATTTATACTGAAAATGAGATCACTTCATGTAAAATCACTTGAAGAGGAAAAACAAAAATGATATTTACAGTTAAAATGAGATCATTTGTATGGAATAATAAATATTTACAATTAAATTGAGATCTTTTGCAGAGAAAAACAAATATTTACAGTTAAATTGTTTTCAATATGGTATGCCATCTTATTACTTCCAAATTTAGTACACACACCTAAACTATCTCACCAAAGAATAGCAGCTTCGATCAACATAATTCAGCTAAATTTTTATAAGGCAAATAAAATCCACTTTGTCCCTTATAGAAGTTAAGATATATGCCAGTAGAATGCATTGAATAAACTAAGCTTGAAGGTTTTGGCAGCTTTCTTTATGTTGGCACAAATAAGATACGCAGAAAACCAAGGTTCATCTATTTTAAATGGCATATTGCACCATCCGTGGTGGCGATTAGTAACTATTTCGATATATACCGATATTACTAAATGCACATCTTAAAGATACAAAATATGGTACTTATTATCTAAGAGTGCGACTATAGCCCACATTAAGGTTATATTAAAGATTTTTTGGGAAAAGAGTGTGGCTTATTTTCGGGTCATTACATTAAGTTTTCTAGATAATAATATAGTAGGGATATGCACGTAAGACATACTCTTTCAATGTGGTTTGGGATCATAAGGTAGTCTAATATCTTATGGCAATAATGGGAAAGAGATAGTTTCAGGAATTAAATTGTAATTTGAAGAAGTATAGAAAATGTATGATAATTTATAGATGAACAAGAACTAGGTAAGTTTATGTTTCATTTAGTGTTGAATTATTGTATGAAATAAAGAGCACTAGGCATGTTATAATGCCACTAAAAATATGATAAAATTGTATTAAAATATGTCTAAAATATATTAATTTAAACTATTGTAATGTGTTTACAATAGATATGGGTTGAATCCACTATTTCTCAAATCCGAATCTACATTTTATTTTCGAATCTCGAATCTCAAATCCGAATCCTAGCAAATTGTTAAAAGTTTTAATGATTTACAAATAGACCCACAGTACACAATATAGGCCTAAACTGGAAACTAAAATTTATTTCAATCATGCTTTCAATTTTAATCAACCCCAACCACCCCTCGCAAAACATAGGTTAAAATCCAGACAAATTAAACAATCTGGACTCATATTATTGCTTATAAATCAAATCAATCAAAATTTGAGTGTCTTTTGGTTTTTTTTAAGTGTTGTTAGAATGAGTTAAGTTACTAAAAAAAACATGTGAAATAAACAGATTAGGCCTAGTTATCCTTTGATCAATTTTAAATCATCTTTGAGGGATTATAATTTATTTTAATAAGAAAGCAGAAATAAAATTACAAACAAATATTTTTAATAAAGACTAAAACAACATGCTTAACAACTAAACATACATTGGAAATAGTGAACTCAATAATGCCTAATTATGTTTTATTATTATTTTCTTATATATCCCTTATCTATCTTAGCATAGAAAACAAGAAATATAGTTGATTCTTACGATATATCGATTTCTGAGAATACATTCTATTTAAAACACGAACATATTTTCTACTCTTCCAATATGTTCATTCCCATTTTATTAGGCAGGACTACGTTTGAATATTTTTACAATTACTTCAATAACATATTTAAAAAAATAATAAACTCAAAGTTAAAATCAATTTAAATACAAATGATGAATTAGCAAGTCATTATTTGATTCTTAAAACTCGATAACACTTACTAAGTGATCAGATTACCTGAACCGATTTTAGACAAACAATCGATATACAATATGTAGGCCGGTAAGCATAAATAAACAGTTTTATCGGTGTCTAACTGTTGACAGTATTTATTTTTCATGAAATCTAACAAAATATCCAACTTAAGGATCGTATTAAATCATGTTTGTTTAATCATCGCTCTGGTAAGTAAACATATATGTCATGGTGGCTGACTTTGTTTTGTGTGTAATGTGTTCTTATTTCTGTTAAAAAAAAGCCATAATTTATTTTATTTATCTCGAGTTTATTTGTAATTATTATAGTTTTGATTTTCAGTTTTTGAAGAGTTTGAATGTGTTGATTAAAATATTTAAAATATTGTTTGTGAGGTAAAAGTTTCAGAAGTGAGCATTCGCTGAAACGGTCAAGTCCAAGTTTCCTATAGAGGTGGGAGGGTAGGGTATTAGGCACATTAAATTTTCTGCACCAAATATTTATTATTTAAAAAAAAAAATTTTATTCATACTTATCTCTTTTGTCCGACAAAATAACGATTACAGGTTAAGTTGTACTTTTCAAATAGACCTAACTTAGTAATTTTTGAAATCAAAATATTGTGCTTTGTTTAGGAGGTGAAATATTCAACCATCAAATCCAGTAAAACACTGAATCCTCGAATCCCAATAGTCAGAATTCGATGGATTCAGGTGGCCCATCTCTAGTTTACAAACATCAATTAGTTGATTCCAAAGGGCATCTTTTCTGGAATGTTAAGTCTACTCCCTCTTGCATAAGATGACATGTGCCAATGTTTTAAATATGTGTCAAAGTTTTCTAATTAAATTTGTGCCTCGTTTTCTACAATTATATCATAATGAATGTTTAAAGTATTACCTCTCTTGCAGCATGGCGAATCTTGCACTGTGCACACTCGCGAGCAGCATAACATGGTCGGTCCACACTGACACGGCGATGTCTCTTGCCGCAGTTGGTGCACCTGAACAAACACAACTATTACTTACCAACTTTGAAGTCAAGTCAGTAACACACCATGTTTACTGTTGAAATATTAAATAAGGGTGTTTGGCTACAACTATAGCACACCTAACCTATTACATACATACATGCCTAATTACGCTGTTCCCTTAAAAGGTAGGCAAGAACTTTGCATATATCTAAAAAAACAACATCCTCGCTAACGTTCTCCAAACTAACCTACCCTTGCATACTTCCTTCACTTCAACAACATCCATTCACAGAGTCATACAAGTTCTTTTATTCCTAAATCTCTTAATGTTTCTCTTTTTCAAACATTCGTCTACAACACTTAGCCCCATCTTACATGGTCTACCCCCTACTTTTGATCCACACACACTTTACCTCCATGTATTTTCTTCGTCACTCAAATCATAGTCATCCTCTCAATATGCCCAAACCAACGTAACACGCTTCTTTCACATTGACCTATTGGATTCCCTTTGAAACCGCACTTCTTCAGCATCCAATCATTAATGACTGTTCATACAAGTTTTTACACATACATTTCTTAGATGTCTCATTCCAGCCGCATTCACCTTGTTCTTATGTTTCTCCTGTCACATCCATAAAACAATGTTGGCGTTAACACATTTTTATATACTGCCATCTTTGCCTCTTTTGATACTACTTATGTTTGGGGCTTGTATATTTGTATATTGTTTTTATTTTGTTTTATTGTGAACTATGTTTAATGTGTTATTTTGGCGTCGTGGTTTTGTGATGTAAAAACTATACAGTCCACTTCCTAACAAACAACTTCATTATTTGCAATAGTCCACATCCATCCAACTACTCTCCGAGATGCATTCACCCGTCTGTCGGTTTCACCATCCATCCTTACATTCTTACATTACATTCCGCCCAGATACACAAAATCATTCATTCGTTCAAAAAGTTTTCCATTTATAATAATAAGTTGACAATCATTTCCTGATCTGTCCATATCAAAAACTATCACCTTGATTTTGGAAGCATTTATACGAAGATCCATTCTGTCTATTGCCAAATTCACATGATTTATTGCATTCTGCAAGTCATTTTCATTCTCAGACATTAATAAGGCATCATCTGCATATAACAGCACTCTCACATTCATATTGTACATTTGTACACCAACTGCGTCCCCACAAGCATCCCTCATACACTTATCCATGAACACATTAAACAGCCATGGAGACATAATACAACCTTGTCTAACACCCTGTTCAATGTCAAAATATTCGCTCAAAAGTCCATCTGCTCTTAACGCATGCTTTACTTCCATCATACACCGCTAGCATTGCATTTACTTTAAATTGAAAAATACCACCTGAACATGGAAATTGAACCCAAGACCTTTGGCTTAGTACACCAATGCTCTTACCATTGAGCTATTAAGGAGTTATCTCGTGCCCAGGGTAATTCTTCACTCGTATTTTTTTAAGACAGAGTTTGTGATGGACATGTGGAAATTGTCAGCTACATACGAGTAATCAATTAAGATCACGAGCTATCAGATAAAGCAGCCGCCTTCGATTCAGGGGGTCTTAATTGACCATTGAAGATCCGGGTACTTCTGTTTTTCTCCTTAAATTAAGCAATGATAGTGCCAACATTTGTGGATAGAGGATGTCATGTGATCGGCACAACAAATCCTCAAGCCATTAATCTTAGTTTTCTAAACCATAGCTGCTACCTATTTATTCAAGAAGCTACTCATTTGTCCTCTCAGAGCTGAGTTTTACCCCATTCCAGACCCAGTCCTCCAAAGAAAAATTCTGGAAGCGCCAGGGATTTAACCCAGCACATCTAGATCTGTAACCAGGAACTCTGATCACGAGATCACAAAAGCAGTCCTATTTTTATTATCTAACAATAAATACCAAAAATACCAAGTATATTTGATAGTTAGGAAGAACTTTCAAGTGAATATTATTTATGTTTGTTAATGAGGAAAATCTTTACGCTGACTTTTTTTATAGAGATATTTATTTTTATTTGAGAAATTGGTTGATTTTATAACAAAGTGTCAAATATTTATTTCCCATATTCTGTTGGGTCTCTTATCACTAATATATTCACCGGTCTGAAAGGAACATTTGTGTTAGTAAGTGTTTATATAATGTGCACTTTCTGAACCATTCCCCATCACAGACAACTTCATCAGAAAAACAAATGTTTATTTAAAGAAATGTCTCAACAAGAACAGTGAAGAGGAGATAGAAGTATTAAGAGAGTATGAAAAAAGTAGGTGTAACATCTTTCCAAGTTAGCTCTGCCTTGGCAATAGTTCACATTTTACAATATTTTTACTCTATTTTCATGTTCTTTGATCACTAGTTACCTAATTGCATTACTAGCAAACAAAGTGAGAGACTACTAAAAACATAACGTTTTGTACCTGATAGTGTTGGCCGCATACTCCATCTTCTGGTGCAGTTGAGAAAGCAGATCACTCAGCTCACTCCAGGCTTGCTCTACCTGTTGAGTCTCTGCCACGCGACGGTCATAGGCCTTGCGACGTTCCTAAGTACCCCAACATGTTACTAACACTAACTACACGCTATAATTCACCAATTAAAATACAAATATATTCAAATGGTTTGTTTTTTCCTTGGTATGCTTTGGTGCAAAGGTGGAAAATATATGAATCTTGGGTCATCACCCCTGAATTATTCTACCTCACTTATACTGGTTAAAGATAATACAATACACTCGCCTAGGTAAAGAGTTGTCTGCCTAGTCTGTAAGCTCCATATCCTTCTAGTACTTAACTACTCAATGGTCCTTATCAATTTTAATCCTGTCTATATAGTCCTTATCTTTAATCACTTGACAATGCCAACCAATTAGAAAGTCAGAGACGTCCTCCAATAAAACATTTTGAAATAAAATAGTTAACAGCAAGCAGCAAATCAATAAAGGAACTGAAAACACAACCTTAAGAATCAGGACTCTATAGACAGAGTAATATGTTAGTTGAAGTCAATCTCTTAAGGTCAACAACGCACCTTATGAATACAGAGTCTGTAAGCAGGGCTTATGACTTGAATTAAGATCCGGCACACTACTCCAATAGATTATTTAAATACGCTAAAATATACACACACATTTTTAAGGACAAACTTTCACTGCCACATGCAGCTTCTTCAGGTTGAAAGAGTACAGAGTCTACTCTCTTAATCTGAATAAGCTGTATGTGGCAGTGAAAATTTGTTTTTAAAAATATGTTTGTGTTTTTTAGTATTTTATAATAACAATGTCTACTCCAGTTTCATTCAGGTAAGTGTGCTGACTATCTCTCCTAATATAGCCCGTGATTTAGATTAGTACGCTATTCCAAGTAACCTAATGAAAAATGGCATCTAACTAATGGTAATATTAAATTAAACATTGATAACAGGGCAAGGCCTACACCCTTACCAGAAAACTTTAGGCCTCTAAAGACCAACCTATATCCATGCTGCCATAGTCTAATCTGTGTTTTACTCTCTTCTGCTGAAGAAGGGGACTGATGTACCCCAAAAATTATATAATTATGTGTTTTGTTGTGTTTTAATTGTGAACTTTGAGACCTCCAATTTTCTGGTTTTTATGCCCTCTCCTTCAATCCTCTTTTAAATGTTTAATTTAATACAGATATTTGGTGCCATTTTTCTTCTTTCTAGTAAGATTTAGAACGTGTGTGTGGATAAAACACTTTTTTTAAATATGTTTGTGTTAAAGGTATATATACAACTAGCGGACCCGACAGACGTTGTCCTGCCCGAACGTTGGCTTTTCGTTTGGGTGGCATAATTGATTTCGATAGTAAAACAAATACTATGTAATCATCACAATTACAAATTCACAATGAACTCAAATTAGTGAGTAACACAAATATTACAAATTCAGTGTTTGTCAAGACAACATATACAAAATAAAACATCTTTTCATTTTTAGCATTTCACCCATAACTCCACAAATATCAAATATCAGCTGTATTGAAAAACAAACATAACTATTAATTATTCTCAGAAGTTCAATTATTCATGAACTTTTCAGGTTTTAACGGTCTATTATTGATGAACTTATGATTTTTTTAACGGTCAATTATTAATATTATATTCATTATTATAAATATTGGGGGGTTGGTGGGGGGGTGAAATTTTGAGGTTACATGTTTTGATATGCAAAAAATCTATTTAAAAAATCCCCCCCCCCCAAAAAAAATTCCTATAACCCGATTGCAGCGCCACCTACCGGGTCCAATTGTGAATCTAAACCATCCACGGACCCACTCAAACACACACAAAAAATTTCATCAAAATCGGTCCAGCCGTTTAGGAGGAGTTCAGTGACATACACACGTACAGAAGAATTTTATATATTAAGATATCTACACTAGACCTATCTAGTAAATGTTTTGGTTATCCCTTATACCCATATCCATTATTTAGCCTAGTGATTTATTAAAAAAAAAATATTGTATTTACTTGATAATAACCGTAGCAAGATTATTTTTAAACGTGTGAGGTATTGGAGACTTTCATCCAAATATAAATCTGTTTGTTTTAAGAACTCAACCATATTTATGAAATAACTATAATTAAACAAGTTTTTCAGGATAGATGAACGTTACCGGTTCTCCAATAAGTTCAAATGCATGCACCAGGATCTTGAATGCCTCCTCAGCACCAGGTTGGTTGTTCTTGTCGGGATGTACGAGGAATGCTTGTCGTTTGTAATACCTCTTGATATCATCATCTGGGCAGTAGGGGGTTACCCCCAGGATACTGCAACAGTCACAATATGGGTATTAAAGAATCCATATAACTTTCAACACAACCTAAGGAAGTATAATGGAATTAATATGTTAAATAGGGGTGTGCGAAGTTTCGAAACTTTTACTTGGCTTCAAGAAAAATATCCAGCTTTGACTTAGCTTCCAAAAAAGTTCCAGCTTTAACCATTAAGAAGCATCATCAATAAAAATATGTACAACTAAAATACTAAATTTATAGTCTATAATTGCCACCATGAGTTATTATAAACATTAAATTAATCATTGAAAGAAAAATAGAAGAGCAAAGCCCTTGCCCTTACCAGAAAACTGTAGGCCTCCAAGTTCAAAATAAAAAATCCCAACAAAACACATAATTGTGAAATTTTCTGGGTACAACAGTCTTCTTCTTCAGCAAAAGAGAGTAAAACACAAACTGGACTATGGAAGCATGGTTAGAAGAGTATGTTCATTTAGATAACGTTGTTGCCTGTTTCTTGATTTTTTATTGATTTTTTATTTTCATTTTTTGATATCAACCACTGTGACCCTAATAACCCTGTTGCACTTCCTGCCCAAACACCTAATGCAGATTTTGTCTCATGTTTTAGTACTAGAGTAATACGAGTCCTTCTCAATAGTTGCAATCTTCGTAGGTGGGAATTTTCTCACCAATACATAACCAAATCCATGTCTCGCCTTTTCTTCCAAACCGGCCTATTTCCGCACAGATAAAGGATTCACCAAGAGCAATTTATTGCGATGAAGAATTACCTGTAAGGATCTTTCCCTTTGCAACCTAATAGTCTTTTCATGGCCTCGTCTCCAGTTGAGGGAAGAGCCATATTGGATTCCAGACCATCCTTGAATGTCACGTCCACTTCCTCAGGTGGTGTTTTGATGCCCGCTGCAACATTTCGACCAGATACAAAACTAGAAATTGGGTCGAGTCCCCTAGTTTAAATATATAATTTTTGAATCTTTATTTTGCCTATGAATCCTGAATTCAAACCATTAATTCTTTATCTTAGCACTGCATTTAAATACCAGGATCCCAATTTGGAAATTTATCCATTCCCAAGTTGGGCAGAAAAGACTCTCTCTTGGCAAGGGTTTGGATGGGAAATAAAGCCGGCTTATTGTTTTAGCAGGTCCTACTGGCTCAATCTCTATTGGAGACAGTCATCTACTTTGTTCTGTAGCAAACTTGGGGCGGGGTCAGTTTAGGGGGGTATTTTACTGCCCGTGGTAAGAGAAACAAGTTGGGGAAGTGCATGAATCAATGTGATCTATCAACTTTAGGTTCAGCAAGCAAGAGAGCTTGAAAGATTTAGAGAAGAATGGAGATATATTCTACTCTACTATATTTAGGTGCAGAAATGAGGGAAGAAGGGATTAACTATTTTATTTGTATTATTCAATATTAGTTCAAAATTTTTCAATCCGATTCAATAATAAAAAATGCTATTTGCAAGCCCCTATCTATATTATTATGTTTGTATAATGTTATCATAGTATTTTATTATTTAAATTATGTTTAATAAAGTCCAAGCTTTTATGAGTGTTAGCATATTCGTTTAAAAAACGATATATAATTTGAATTCAAAATTATTCTAAAGCATCATTTTTATAATTTCCTTTTCCTGCCCCGATCCCAATATTTTGACTCATTTCCTGTCCCATTATATAAAAAAAAAATTCCCGTCCATCCCTAATATGTACTAATTTCAATAAGTGTGTTAGGGTTTAGGAAGGTTGAAATATGAGAAAGTACACCCTTATTTTCCGCCAAGGAAAAGTGGAAAACCGTTTATTTAGAGTATAGTCAGCAAACTCATTATTTTACAAATCCAAATCTCTTATTTACCTTGAAATCTCAAATCTCAAATCCAAATCCGAAACTTGGAAAAAATTATGAACATAAGAAGAAATATAAATAAAATAGGAAAATAGAAAGAGTAACAAAATGTTATCTCAACAATTTTTTATAACTTAATTGTATGGTTTAAAAAAAACTTAATCTGAAGAAGCCATTATTGACACTACTATATTTAAAAATAAGTCATACTCAAAATAAATATTTAAAACACACACTTTACTTTTATTAATCACTTAAATAAGGATGCAAAATTAATTAAATTATTAAAACTTATAGGTTATGTCTTCCATCAACATAATCGTTGATGGGAGGGAATTGGCTGGTTAGCTTGACCAGAGATTTGATCAAATGGGCTTTTGACAGTGCAACCACCCCAACCACCTGAACTCCTGTTACTTTCTAGCCCACTAGCCAGAGTGAGCCCTCCAGACCTGCCCCCTACCAGACAAGCCCTTCTCAGAGGGGCTTCAAGAACTCACCGTTTCTTGGCCCTTAGCGGCAGGAGTTGGCTCCCCTAATGTGACTACCAGCATAACTAGGGGAAGTCAAAAGCTCAGGCTTAGGGATAGCCATAGTGACCCGTGGCATTGGCCTAAGTTGCCCAGCGGGGACATCAGGGAGGAGTTCTGAACAGCTATTCCCACATGACCACCTACGCACATCAGCAGCCCAGGTATCCACTAACAACCGCTTAGTGTGTGCCAGATGAGAGACTTTGCGGTCACTCCACTCCCTCCCAAACGACCCATCAGGGGTTTAGTCACCCATTCTGCCTTCTTGTTTGTGAGGCCCTCCAGCACAAACGATGTTGCCCAGGGGCCACCAGTGGGAGGCATCATCCTAAGGGGATTTTAGAGAAGACAAGAGTGGCAGGCTGAATGACCATACTCCCATTTGGGAGCAAGTCCGAACAAGTGCGTGACGCCACGAGGGATGGACCCACTTGGTCAACAACCCTAAAGAGCGCACAACACAAGTTTGGTGCCACCCCCAGATTTGATCGACAATCACGTCCTAATTGTTAATGATGCAACTGAAAATGAGGGTTGAGATACTAATTGGAGATCAACTTACCCTGATCTTTAATCAAGCAATTGATTATTGTTTGTGGAACCAGCCCTAAATGTGTTTTAAGTTTGATTCATTAAAATAGGAAACATTTTTAGGTTTGACCAATTTTTTTTTTCTTAACAGTTTAGTGAGAAAAATTGTATCATACTTGAATTTTGTTACACAAAAATAAGGTATTTAAAAAAAAGCTTGTATAGCAAAATATATAAAACAATTTAAACAAATAAAGTCTGTAATCAACCCTGACTTTTGATTTTTGGTGCTTTGCATCAGCACTTTCACATTTTATTGGCACCTTGCATCAGCCCTTACACATTATGTTATTGACAACTTTCATCAGCACTTAAAAGTTGTAAATAAAATGTCTTACATTTGGAAGTTTTGCCCCAGCGCCAGAATTTCCACCAGCTGCCAGTTTTCTTGGGACCAGAGGAGAACCCCAGAAAGTTGAATATCCTCCATTTGACCAGGACAGAGGCCACTTTTCTCCAACGATGGAGAGACCAAACGCATACAGAGTCATACACAAAGCCAACCCTGCACATATACACAAACACATTGCACTGCTCATAAGAAATAAATGAATTTTGTATTGATGATGATATGGTTGCATTTAATATAAAATGTACATTTTAAAGTTGAGCATTATGTTTAAACTTTGGTTTTGTGCGTATAAAGAACCCATTATATATAAATGTTTGGAAAAATCCTTCCTGATTTTTTTTAGCGCCACATTTTTCTACTAGTTCATGATATAAGCAGAGCCCTTCCAGTTGATTTACTGGAGATTAAAAATATAAATTGGTGAAATAAGTATACAAATTTACATCTAACCAAATTATCATGGATGGTTTGTAAAGGGTTTAACTTGAAAAATACTGCCCTTAGCTTAAAATTCCTACCATCCCACCATAAAACAGATATATATGAGGCATTTATGAATTAATTATGATTAAAGGTAACTTACAGATGTACAAAGAGACGAATGCTCATTCCTAGGACATCAGACAACAAGTGAAGAAACCAAAACATGATCTGAAGTCCCATTTCACCCCAGCGGGACAAGTGTTGCTTGAAAGGTCGGCACACTAATGCTACAAATCATAAACAAATATCTATGTAAACAAAACATAAAGAATAGCTTAGTTGGTGCGGGTGCAATCAAAGTAGGGGGTAGTCTCACCTGCCACAAAAAAAAAATTAAATAAACACTTATGTCAACTGTCTTATTGTGGTCAATGCAAAGGTTATTAGTACTTTTTCTGCACTCATTTCTTAACTGCCTTAGTAGACAAATTGAATAATATAACATAAACCTTGAGTTTATAAATGGTCACCATTAGGGTGGTCTTAAATCATTCAAAGCTTTTGAGAGCTCCGTTGAGTAGGGGTCTGCGAGCTTGGGTTTTTTTTTCTTTTGAGTCAAGTATTTCAAAAAGCTCCCGAGTTCGAGTTGAGTATATTCTTAATTTTAAAATGTTAAGAGTATATATTTGTTTATTTTAGAAGTAAAATAGTGTATTAAGAGTCACCAGTCAAAACAAACATAAAATGTAAACACCACATCCATAAAATGTGAGATTTTAAAAATATATGAAAACAAAACATGATCTTAAAATAAGAATGAAACTCGTTTAAAAATAAAATACCTTTGAAACAAGTTTAAAAAATAGAAATATTGGTTTTTAAATTAGAAATAACAATTTTAAAAAACATTATTTAAAATAGGAACACTCAAATAAAAATATAATTGAAAAAATAATTAAATGGTTTCAACACTTATGCCTTTAAAGACATTAAACCACAAAAAAAAGTTTATAAATATGACGTTTTAATGAGCTAATATTTTCCCAAAATATGCCGCTATAACTTTATTTGCTATATATGCAAATTAATGTAAGAATCACAAGCAGTTGGAAATTTAAAATGTTTTGTATTTCATTTATTAGTTCTTAATGTCTGTTCCAATTCCATTCCTCTATGCACAGTTGCGCATATATCAAATAATAATAATTTCACTTTAACATTCCTCCGTACAAACCAAAGATAGAATGAATTCACATAGGAAAACCAAAATACCCAAACATTCAATGATCCCAAACAATCAGAAATAAATATTACACATGATATTTTATACATCAATTTTTAGTTTGAAGATAAAAATAAGCATGTTATTTCTATTAACTGTTAAATAAATGTATTTTAGTGTGATGACAATGGTAATAAAACTTTACAATTCAAATGTGTCTCTATATATCAATTAGTCGGTAGTGAATGTAAACGATGGCCGTGGCTATGTAAATATTTCCGCTATTGTAATTTAGCGATGAAATTAAAAACATAATTTTAGAAGCATAATGGATTCTTAATGAATGTAGTTTATGTAAACCTTTACAAAAAAAAGTGTTTAAAAATATGAGAGTTTATTCAAAAGTTTAGAATGTCATACATTGTTATTGCTTTATTTTGTGAACTTAATAATACTTAGGAATGATTACTTTGAACTTGAAACAAACAAAGCATATGTCAAAAAGTGAAAATAGGTTTCCTTAAAGAGATATGTGTTCTTGAAACAATTCTTTGTGCTTTCAAATAAGATTTATCTTTTTTGGCACAAGGTATTTCAGAAATGAGCTATGCGATTTAAGCAAAAATTTAAGTTTGTCTAATTTGCAGAGGATGTCGTTTTTCAGTTTTTCAATCTATGAAAACTTTTAAATGTGCATGTAGGGAGAGTGGGAAACAATTTAGGGAAACCACTCTTAGTACATCTTACCAATATTTGAACCTTCCCTATTAATGATAATCCAGTCTAACATGAGAATGACTGGATAGACGATGCGACCATTTCTTTGGTCCAATTTTCTTGTAGGTGTGCTAGACTGCTAAGTGATTATCACAAATATATGATGAAGAGAATGAAGGCATCTCTTAGCTCACTGGGTTCTTCCCCCAAATACAACAAATACACACAGTCCCCAACAATCATAGTTGCTTCAGTTGGTCTCACCAATAGAGTGGCATTCCTTCTTCTTGTTCCTGTAGGCCCTCTTGCCCTGACTCGGTGCTGCAGTCTGGGTGCCCGACACCGAACTACTCCGGACAGAGCTCGTTCTAACACTCGGTTTACCCTCAGTTTTAGCACCAGTGGAAGACGAGTTATTGGCACTTCCTAAAGAGAAAGTAACCACAACATATTTTTATGTTTAGAAGGAGACATTGATAACAGTTAGAAATGTTGAAACAAATATAAATTTTGATCACATTAATTGGGAAGGTCAGTAAATGCTAGAGCTCATTTGTTCAGCTGATTGTAAGAGAAACTAGACCTATGGCCAATGATTCTTTTGAGTATCTAAGTAACGATTTAATGTGCCAAAATACCCTTTGTCAAGAATATAAACAATAAAAATGAAGAAAAACTGTTCTCCGTCCACCCTAAAAGGTAGCGAGCTAACTTTGCTTAGTTCCCCTGTGGAGCAGCTTATAGCATAGGGGCATGGTGCAGCCAGTCGAGGTGTGATTGCTACTGTTCAGGGTAGACAGAGTGTACATAATATTTGATAGAAGTCAAAGAATAGAGGCCTTCTTTTATATCAGTATAGATTACATTAGCTGTGGTTTAATCTCAATGGATTGTATAACTGTGAGATAGGATGTGTTTTATTTATCTATTAATACATTTGACCCAAGTACCATTAACAACTTAATCTAAGGGCTAAATGAGGAGAATAGGTAAGTAGGAAATGCACCTGTAGCAAGCATTAACATCCAATTGGTGTTAATAAGAGTCTAACCTTTCTTCTCCTCAACAGTGACAGCACTCTTGCAGTTCTTTGCCCCCTTGAGGACAACATTCTTCTCGGCAGTCCCCTCCCAGGGAGTGCTACCCAAGTTGTTGTTTATGTGTATGGGTGGGCGCTTGGCGGCCGGCCCGCCAGTGCTGGGCCCCTTGGTCCCACCACCATGTGCCGGCACCTTGTGGTTGTTCAGGGTGCTGGTTCCCACGCTGTACCATTTATCATCTACACAAGAAATAAACCTCCTGTGTACTCATACAAGTCTCTAGGAGCAAATAGTACCGTTTTTATTTGCTCCGAGTCTTACCATTCACCCGGACTACATGCATTAATTACTTTTCTGGATTAGGGTGTAAAAAGTATACTTTAGAAGAAATGTATCCACATTTTTACAGTGGGAGAGTGGGAAAACATTTTTTTAATGAATAACCACCCTTCTGGTTCGAACTTCATCCTTCCTGTCCCAAGCAAACCAGACTAGATGCGCCTAACATTTAGTTTGTATGCCCACAAGTGAGTAGTAATCACCATCATATCATCACTGACAGACAGGCTGACTAGAGCTAACTCTAATAAAACACTATGAACTAGTCTACCGGTGGTATGACATGGAGTGTTGCCAGGATAACTCAAGTTGGTTTAGACTGTGCTCGGTGAATTATTGTTCTAATCATTTGGTAGAATACTCGTTGGCCAGGTATCAGTGGAAATTCATTCTCATGTAAGCACAGTCCCATTTTCATAAGAAAGTATACCAAGAAACGTTGGATACTAGAACTAATTTCACATATCCATATGCCAGGTAATGTTAACTGCAAGTGTCACTTTTGATATATATATTATCAATACACATGAAATAATAACACACACACACTTCGATGGCCACGTGGTCTTAGGTGCTACTCATACAGTATAGACTGCGGATGAGGAGAAGATCAAGGTTCAAATCTCGGTTTGGTGTAGGCTACTGAGGGTGGTTTTTCCATAATGATTTTCCAATATCTTTCCATGCAAATGTGAGTACACTTCCTCTAAATATACCCTTCCCAAGCCCTAATACCATTAACATAATTAGTACATAGGCATAGTATGGGAAGTAAGATGCAGTGTTAAAAAAATAGTAATAGGAGCCTAACATAGTAAAATATTATTGTTATTATTATTAGCACCGCGTCTTACTACCCATTCGGGTTACACGCACTTACACTAATGTGTAATAGTACTGTGATTGTGAGATGAAATGGAGGACCTACAGTTTAACGTGGGATCCGAACCACGGTGGAGGCCTGGCATTCCTCACATTCACAAGTTGTGATTAATACACGTCTTGTCAGGGGTGAAGGAAGGGTTTGGCAATCAAATAAATCTGTGCCGGGACCGAGGATTGAGCCCCGGACCCCCAGCACAGAAGTCTGACACCTTACCCATAGACCGCCAGCTCACAAGAAAAATGTTAGTTAACCGCAAATATATATATATGTATGTATGTATGTATGCATTTTCTAAAAGGCCCTACCTATGAAGCTTGGACAGTATATAGAGGAGAACCTGTGTATGATTGGTCAAATGAGGATAAAGTGAGGGAAAATATATCATCGGTATAGTTTTAACAAGCCCTGCTTACCCTGCCAGCACTCCATAACACAGCACCATAGCTTATGTTCGCAAAGAGGAGTTTCAAACAAACATTAGATACATATTTAGAATTATTGTATGGGAAACTAAATTATATACAGGACCCTGATAATACGTATCAATGATGAACAAATGCACATCAATACTTTGTGTGAATAGGCATGTTATGGTTCATGTATAAACCTGATGCTATTTTGTATTGTGCATGTAGTAAAACAAGACATAAAACAAGACATCTTAGGGGCTACATAAAATTTATATATTTGTATAATTTATAGTCAGGGCCAGATTTAGGGTTAGCCACAAGCAACCCGGACATAAAGACATGTGATCTGAAAGCCCCCTCCCCCCTCTCCCCAGATGTAGATGATAGAATATGTATAACTTGCAGTGACAGATTAAGAGAAGGCCACGAGGGCAATGGTCTTGATCCCTGAACTTGAAGGGGCCCCTAATAAAACACACGCTTTTTTTTTACAATTATTTAAAATGTTAGAAATTATAGTTTTTTATCAACTAGTTATTCAAAAGTGCATAATGAGCATAACAGAACGCTTCCCAAGATATATTTACTTTCTAAGAGGTTTGGAAAAGTATCAATAAGTGCTTGGTAGCAATCACAAAATAATTCAGATTTTTGACGAGTGATTAGTGTCACATTGTGTAGTATTTTCTCATTTTACCATTTAGGCAAAAAGCTTGAGAAGGTGTAAGTTATTTATCTTTGAGTGACAGCAAATATGTCTAAAAGGGGGGAATTCTGAGAAATGAGAACCACCTCAGTTGCACAATCAATCTAAGCTACACCCAATATCACCTCTGAGGGAATTGCAGTTCTTATGGAGAAAATATTTATCTTCACTCTCTCTCAGTTAATTTTTCCAGATCTCCTCGCTTTCAGTTATGTCGGAGGACGGTGTGCTGGGCTAGAAAGGACTACAGCCACAAAGAAACAGCATTGCAAAAATTGTTTTAAATCTAAGGGAATATTGACCACACTAAAACAAGAAAATGGCAACGCTGGTTCCCAATAATAGCCATGCAGTTCCCTCAGAGATGATATCGAGTGTAAATATCAATAAATTGATTTATAGGTGTTATTTTTTTAAATCCATTTGGAAAATAATTGTGCACACAATGCATAATATAGATCAAAATTTCAAAATATTACATTATTTATTCTAGCAACAAGTCTTACTACCTCTTTGGGTTATGCGCATACTAATTAGCAATGTGTTGCAGAGGAGTAAGGATGAATTTAGAGGAACTGTGCCAGCATATGCATGGAGGGAAAGTTGAAAAACATTGAGGAAAAACAACCCTCAGTACACCCAACCAGGATTTAAACACTGATCTCCCAGTCAATAGTAGGGATGTTAAAAGTATCGATACTTTACTAATATCAATAATTTCTTTTTGATACTAGTATTTTTTTACTCGATACCTTTTTTTCAATACTTTTACTGATATTAGTACTCACACTTCGGTATCTGATCGGTATCAAAAGAAACAACTTTTTTGTTATCTTCACTCATGCTGGAATTAAATGTGGAGGAAGAACAAATGACACTATTTCTCAATTCTCACTCATTTACTGCAACTATATCATTCTCTTTTAGTTCATCATAATTCATAGCTGTTCTTTCATATTTGTTTATCAATACAACCTGATGCTTGAATGGCCACAAAAAGTGTTAGCCCCTCCAGTGCTAAACACTGTGGTGAACATCCATTCAAATTAGCTTCAACCTCCAAAGAAAAAGTAACTATTATTATTATTAGCACCGCGTCTTACTACCCGTTCGGGTTATACGCACTTACGCTAATGTGTAATGGTAGGGTGATTGTGAGATGAAATGGAGGACCTTCAGTTTAACGTGGAATCCGAACCACGGTGGAGGCCTGGCATTCCTCACATTCACAATTTGTGATTAATACACATTTTGTCAGAGGTGAAGGAAGGGTTTGGATACAGAAAAAGTAACTTTATTATATATTATTCTTACTAACTTTTGATGAAATTGACAAAAAAGTTACTTTTAGTGACTTTTGGTTACTTTTTATAAAAAAAAAGTTACTTTTAGTTGAAATAGTGACTTGTTGTGACCCCTGTGGTTTACTTTGGAGGAACTTACCGGCATTTGTCACAATTATATCATTGGTTCGGTAGAGTCTTGCCCTTTTTTTCAAAGTGTTTGGAAGTTTCAAAGAGTCTATTAGTTTTGGACTTAAATTAAATTTGGTGCATGAAGAAAGCCGGGCAGTAATTCAAATTTAGTTTAAATTTAAGTAGTATATAATGGGCATAGCATTTTAGTGTTCAACTATGAATTAATATGCAGAGGCCTACATTGCTTTTGTTTAGTATTTTAGTGACTCATGATTTAAAAATGAAGGCACAAATCTTATTTGAGCAGGGGTGGAATAAAAGGAGACAGGGGTGGAGTGGGGTAAACAAGGGGAACTTTCTCCCATTGGTAAATAATTTGCGTCCCCCTCCTCCTGAATGAAATAAACTCACCTTACCTCCTGGAATAAAATTGCCTCTCGCTAGATTTATTTCAATCCCCTTTGATATTATTGAATATTAAGCTGAACATTTGTTTTGTATCAAACTCCAACTAGTTTCTATAGGCATTCAATTTTCAAAACTTAGGCGGGGAAGGACAATTCCAAATAGTGATGAGAAGTGTTTAGTTTTTAAAAAAATACAGGTCAACATACAAACATACCTACCTAATCACACCGTTCCATTATGGGGTAGGCTAGAAACTGTGCATATAGCTCAAAAAACAACAACCGTGTACTTGATCCCTACTCATAAACTCTCTCCACACTTCCCTATCTTTTCATTCTTCCTTCGCTTCAACAACATCCATACACCAAGTCACGCCTGCTCTTTTATTCTTAAAGCTCTTAATATCGCTCTTTTTCACAGATTCATCTACCACATTTAGCCCTAACTCTTTGCCTACAGACATACAATTTTCCAAAATTTGTTGGAAGAGAACCACTCTAAATTGCTTCTGGATACATTACATTTAAAAAAAAATTCAATGCTAAGACTACTCCAAATAGGCATCCAATTTTCAAAAATTTGCTGGAAGAGAACCACTCTAAATAGCTTCTGGATTCATTACATTTTCAAATAAAAAATTCAATGTTAATACTACTCCAGATAGCTTTTAGAGGCATCCCATTTTCAAAAATTTGCCGGGAGAAGACCCTTTCAAATAGCCTATATAAGAGGTATCTAATTTTCCAAAATATTCCAGACAAAGACCACTCTGAGTAGCTAGAGGGACATTCAAATTTCAAATAATTTCTGGATAAGGACCGCTCCAAATAGCTTATAGAGATGTATACCTTAAAATAATAATTCATATGAGGGCCACCCCATACATCTTCTAGTGGTATCTTATTTTCAAACATTCGCCCAGGGTCCAAAGGCTAGGGGATAAAAGCACCTTTTTATTTTCTAAGCTACTTTACCCCCAGAAAACTAATGTTTCGGCGCCACTGAAGTCGAGTAAACAAGTGAGGAGGTCCCGTTCTCTGCCCCTGGTACCGGGCCCAGTTTGAGCACCTGGTGGGCCTGACTAGAACCTTCTATTTTTTCACCATACAGAGCTCTTCTAACCTCAGACATGAGCCAGATTTGGCTCTTCCAGATCATTATTATGTGCTGAAAACTCCTCTTTTGAACTCGCTTCGTGTGTATCGTTGTCAGTAATTTTAATCTTTGAGTTGACCTCTTATTTTTTAAGTGTGACAGTATTTTTGTCTTGTGGAATTTAACTCACGTTTTTAAAGTGAATAAAATATAGATGCCATTAAAAAATGTGACAAATAGTGATAATTTTTTTCTCAATTTTCTAACCTATTTTAAGTTTCCATTAGGTAGCAGTTTCTACTAACCAGCCAACAAAATGATTACTTCAGCACAGTTGAGAATGACTCCTCTCAGAGTTTACTAAAGTGCACAAATAGTCAAACAAAGATAGTCAGAGTATTTATAATACTAAACAAGCAGCAATACATACACTTAGCCTACTATTCAAAAGAAATAATGTAGGCTCTGAAAGAGAAACTAGTGCAATGGCCAGTGCTCAACTTAAAATTAAATGAATGTTATTACAAAATAAAAATGCAGTGCAACATTATTTTGTACTTAAGATCTACACCAAAATGTTTGTTGAAGACCTACCTAGTAGTTAGCTACCAAAATTAATTTGCAATTTTAGTTTTTAATCTGACATAAATAGTACATAATAATGTAAGTAGCATTGTACCTGTGGAATTAGATCTTCCCACCAATAACAACTACAAATATACACACATAAATAAATGGGAGCACATGCTTAATTAGTTTTGAAACAAACCACCCAACTACCAGATACCTTGGTGTTTACAAGATGTACTTTATCACTGGAATTATTATGATGAATCATGCTGACAATCCCTTGGCAAACATTTAATATAATGACTTGCTATTATTGATTGAAATGTTCTTATCAGATATAAAACCCAGGCTAAAGATACTGTACCCAAGTGAAAATAATAAATGAACATACATGCATGCATTGAAAACTAAACAAAACAATACATTATGTGTAGTGAATAGAGAATATGTAAGGTTGGCAGTGAAGAAATGACTAGGCACAATCCACCAGTTTTAATAGCTCTAGTTATAATTTGTCAACATGTATGCAGCAACATTATCCTGCAAGAATGTCATAAGTTCATATTTACACCACCAGGTGGTTAAATATTACACATGAGAATTCTGTCGTGAATATGAGCATTAATTCATTATGCACAACTGTTTTTAATAGAAAATTAATTTAATAGTTAGACTCCTCAAGTTTGGTTCATATTGCAATATATGGTTTAGGCTTACATTATTTGGTAATAGTACCTAACTATGTATTTATAAGACATTTATTCACCATACTGCTTGTGTTAGGCACATGCTAATAGTGTTTGTGTTGAACATAATTATAACACATGAATTGGGTGTAACAGGGGTAATATGTGTTAAAATTAGCCTATAACAATTCTTATAAAGTAAAACCAGTATTATTTGCTTTTATATGATTAATAAAAATAAAACTGGAGATTATAGGAATAAAATATCTTATGAAGTTTGATGGGTGCAAACTTTGGGATCATTTTCCTGTCTAGAAGTATTAATTGAATATTACTATTAGTTCAACGAGCTTTCTTAATAAAATAATATTATCAACTTACTCTAGGCCAGAGCTTTATTTGTGTGACACAGGAGGAAAGAAATATTTACTGGAGTGGTATGAGTGAAATCTTTTTTTTTTCTCTACATGATACAGGATGCAAGAAAATATTTGCCGCCATTTATGTAATTCTCATACAAAGCCATGGCCATACTTGTGACCTGGTTGCCACAACAATGGCACAAGAACATCAAGCCACGTTATTCACATAGAGAGTGACCCAAAGTCGCTATCGTTAGCGACCAAGTCGCTGTCACTAGGCAGTAGTTTCATGGTAGGCCACTCTCGTATATAACAAGGCTTTGCAGGCCGGAGACCTGGTTGCCAACTTCTAGCCAGGCTGACAAATATAAGTGCTCTATGTAGGTTGAGCTTGGTCTAAATCATTTGAAATTATTTTATTGTTTAAAATATTGACCTAGACTACTTCCAACTCACTTTACAATAATCATGTTCAAATTTAAAACTTTTTTTATTATTGCAACTTTTTTATAATATCCTAGCAATTATTTATTTAGTTTGAGGCCTAGCTAAGTCCTTTAGGCTGCCATTTGATTTAAAATACATTTTTGTTTGTTTTTTACCAAAGCGTCTTACTATCTATTCGGGTTAAATGCTTATGGTATTATCACTTATTCAACTTTTTACATAATTGGAAGTTGTGCAAGAAAATTATAATATAATAATTATATTGATCAACTACTAAGATATCATATGAATGTAGCCCTTATATTAAGTTTGGCTGAAATTGGTTGAAAATTTAAAAATTGTTTTCGCTCAAGTTTTTGCCAATATTCGCTCAAGGTTGATATCCTAAGAAAGTACTACAGTACCAATACTGTGTGTACTAAGTGAATACCAGGTTTCATTAAAATAAATTTAAGTAATATTACATAGGAAACCATTAATTAGGATGTTAAAAGGTCAATTAAGGCCAATTAAATAAAATAATCCAAAAGAAAAAGTTAATTTTCAAATTGTAATAGGATTTGTCTAAGACATCTAGTGATAATGTAAAAAAATTGGTAAAACAAAGACATGATTAAAAGAATGCTTTTAGTTAGCTCGACTAACTATTCCTCTTTAACTGTTAAAACAAGTAGGTATGAACAACTAATTACTACTATAATCATTTTAAAATAGGTTTTGATGATTGCCAAAAGACATTCAATTGCGTTACATGGGTGTAGGTACTTATTATTCAAAGTCAAAGAATAATCTTGGAGCATTGCCAATGTTACTTTGGAAAAAAAAACCTAAACAAGGGATTGAAATTCTGAAGGTAATTTTATTTTGTAAATATAAATTTTTTAAATTGTATTTAATACATTTGAAAGTTCATAAAACTAAAATATTCCCCAAGAGGATCTTTCAGTTTAAGAAATCAGTAGCAATAAGGTCCTGGCACTGAGAATGTTTTTCTAATCTTCCTAACACAAAAGGGTAGAGCACAACTGTATTTAATCGTAACATTAATTATTTAAGCCATCATTCTCGCAAAAGGCTGGACTGGAGATATGGGTTTGAATTTTTGGTTGAGTGTTCTGAGAATGTTTTCCTAAATGGTTTTCCCCTCTCCCGTCACACAAATGTGTGTACACTTGAACCTCAAAAATACAGCCATCCTCATCCTTAACACATTAGTGTAATTAGTACATAAGTGAAAACCCATAATGAGAAGTAAAACACTGTGATAAAAAAAACTATAGACTCTACAAATAACTTCTAACGACTGATAGTTTTATCCTATACAGGCCCACAGTAGGCTCCCAATATCATTTAGTAGTTAGGTTCTACTAGCAAATAATGCGAGGAGGCCTATTCAAAATTACAATTTCATAAAATAGGTATGTAATATGCATGCAATGAAATTCTAGATAAACGACACTTGAAACATAATATTCTCTGTTCAAATATGTGCTTTGTGCATTTTCAGAAATAATGTTTGTTTTGGGTCTTAAGCTTATTAGTCGTAGATTTGTTTTGCTAAGATAAGCCTACACCCATTCCTAGGTTGTACATGATCAAATTTCAACAAACAACATTTTTTTTTTAATTACCCAAATATATTGGCTAAGAGGTGAACTTTGAGGGTGTCAACATCTTCCATGAAGATCTTACACTATTATCGAAAGATGGCTACTCATCGAAACAAATATAAGAACAATCTCTTTTGAAAATAAGTACCATTTTGGACTTTAATTTCAGTCGATGAAAATAAAGTATGAGGAAGCCTATCCCTGTGAGGCTTTAAAAGGTTTGAATAAGAATTTATTTCTAGTTGTAAGGCGTGCTAATCAGATACTATCTTTAGTCTTTCATAGTAAAATATTGTAATGAGCACAAAACACTTTTGATTAGGCTAATGATAATGTATCAGGTAAGCCAACAAGTATTTATGACTATAGACAAATATTAATGTTGCTTTGTCTCCCAATTACACCCTCCATGGGCCATTCTCTACAAAGTGGAAAATTTTTATGCTCTTTCAAATTTTATAGAAAATTTAAGTTTACAAGTTAACATAACAATTGCATTATGTTAAAGTTTAATATGTATAACCTAGTTCCCGAACAAAATTAGAGGCAAAAAAATTCCTTTTTAAATGTCACTTCCACTTGATGTCCCCAACCACATTTTCCCACATATATCTTTAATTAAATACAACACATGGTATTTTATTACAAAAACTGGATTGTAGATGATCAGTAAAGAGTTGTTAGTGAATTATTTTAAAAAAACTTCTTAATTCAATGGTAAATGTTTTACACATAAATGTCACTTAGGCCTAGATTCTGAATTTGAGTTTGAGCATTGTTCTCCTGATCATTTTTTATAGCACTGCGTCTTACAACCCATTCAGGTACTTATTGTACTAATGTGTTAAGGATTAGAAAGGTTGAATTTAGAGGAACTGAGTCCACATTTGCAGGGAGGGAGAGTATAATACAATTTTGAAAAAACCATTATCAGTACTATACCCGACCGGGATAAAAACTCTATTTCCCCGTCTTTGTCAGTCTGGTATATTGTGAGAGTAGTGCCAATAGACCATGCTGCCACCATAGCAAGTATCATTTTATTTAATTCAACAATGCAATAATAGGTTGTACCGGTTCTGAAAATAATTCAGGCGATTTTTAGCTTAGGGGGAGTAGTGTGTTGGTTATTCTGAAATAATTTTTTGTTAGTGTAATGAATGTTGTGAGTTACCATAACTATAGTATTTAATAAGGTGTTTTACTCAAGAATATTTCTACCCCACATCTTTATAATGGTTTACTTAATGTTGTCTCCATTTAAGCTAAAGATATATGATGTACATGCCAATTTGAATGATTGTGTTCTTGTCATGTGCTCATTAATGATCATTCCCTGGCAACAATTATTAATGATTATATTAATATATTATTTATTATGTAGCCTATAATATAAAAAATTAATGCAAAAGTTGCATGCTGGGATCACGGTTCAACCTAACGGGCATTTAACATTCACTTAACGCAACATAAAGAAATCATGTGTGATCAGGAATCATGTAACTTAATGTAACAACTCGAGCAAAATACAAGACAGTGAATTTGAACTATTTGAAAATAAATTGTCCATTAAAATTAAATTTAACCATTTAAGGTTGATTAAACGGGTACCCGTCATTTGGCCTAAAGGCATTTGGCCTAAAGTGTAGGCTAAATGCCTTTAGGCCAAATGCCTTTAGGCCAAATGC
>CABFWO010002268.1:0-35572 GCA_902155825.1 Timema genevievae
CGAGATATAAGGCCTTAAAAAGGGAGATGAATAGTTCGGCCCAGCAGTGAATCAGAAAGTATTCTTGTCTCTGATAGTAGTGTTCCTAGCTGATTGAAGTAAATTTATTCAGTGTCTTTGAAGGAAGAAAAAAAAAAATTGCACAATCATTCGATATAAATCCTTCTGGCGATCAGTAATATCGATCGATATCAAATTTTGTGCAATATTATTCATCGTGTAGGGGCGGCTTTAGGGATTATAATATATGATATGTCTAGCTAATAATCTATGATTAAAATAGCAACATAAAATAATAATTATACTATTTTACAAAACTCATTAACGTTAAAGTTTAAGCTGACGATCAATGACTTTTAGTTTTATACTCTAGAGAAATATGATTAAATTATAGATATTTATTGTTTGTCATGCTGGCTATTCTAGTCAAAAGAGGTGAAATCAAAATTTAATTAAATTAAATTATTAAACCCATTAAAATGGTGATTCAAAGAAGGAATATAGGTAACAAAAAGTCAACTGTCTCAGTTGATGAAACTAATTCTTTAAATAGTAAAGATTTATACTTTTCGGAAAGTAAATTTTCAGATGATGGAACTTTAACATTCTTTTGGTAAGTTTTTAGGACGTACAGGTTATGTACTATATTTATTAATAAATGTTTCAGTTTTTATTTAATTGGGCATGATTAGTGTAAGGAAATACTACTTAACTTTTTGTCATATTTTTTTACATATTTTAATCCAAATCTTATCAAATGTTAAAAATCACCAATATTTTTTTCTTGCTCACCATAGTTTAAAGGTAAAATTCACCTGAATCCTTTACAGGATGACGCAACACCTAGACATCTTAAAAGACCGGGAACCATACGCTTCTTATGAATGTTTATAGAAACTTTTATTTGTCATTGATTGATAAAAAACGAATTTTTAATATTAATTCGCATTACAAGAGTGCAAAATGTTGAATAATACCAATCAACTCGATATAGACAAACCGTAAAGCAAGTAAATAATTAACCAAATACGCTTCATTCTATTAGAATCCTATTAAATAAATTAGTATAGGGCCTAAGTTTATTTAGGGTTTTTTTCATTTACATTAATGTTTTTCTGTCCAGAAATAAACTGACAGTGGGATAGTGTTTATTGTGATTATCAAGATGATGTGTTTCTTTTTCTGAGGAAAATTTACATATGGGTGGTTTACTGAAAAACCTATTTTAGAAAACTTTGTTCCAAGCTATAGCCTGATACACAATACGAGAAAGTATGTGCATCACATCATTTATTTACTTAAGGAAAGAGTTTAACCCAGTAGGTATAGAACTCTAGCAGCTTTTTATTCCTTGCATTAAGTTGTGTATTACATAATCTCTTTATATTCGAAGTAACTTAGGCTAAATATTAGACTTTTTTTTCTAGATAATATTGTTCTGTTCAAGTTATTGGCAAAGGTTTTCTTAATCAGTTTTGTGTACACTCATTTCCCATGAAATTAAATGAAAAAAACTTTACAGTTTATGATCATTAAAAACTTCTCTCCAGTAGACTGCTTCTTATAAAACACATTCTAGCTTTGTCTCACAAATTAATCATCATAATTTTGTGTTTAGATAATGTACCTAAATGCCTCTAAATTTTATTAGAATGAAGTGTAAATGTGAATTATTGATAAAATGGGATTTGACTTTTGAAACGCTTTTTAATTGAAAATTTGCTATTGTTTTCTAGCCTTCTTATAACCCCACATATTTACAAAACAGTGCATTTATGTATTATAGATATTTAATTAGTTCCTCATCTTGAGGTAGAATAGAATTTCAAGGAATTACTTGTTTAGTCATTTAGTATTAGGGAAAACTCATTTATTATTGATTTGTTTTACTAATGTTTGGATTTTTTTTTAAATGAGCAATTCATTGTAAGTCTTGAATTACAGTACCATAAGTTACTAATAGGGCCTATTTAAATTGTAGGCTTATATATAATTTGTATGTTTTGAATTCACTTAGTTTAAAATAACTCAGAATTTAAGCACTTTGATACCTATATTTTGTTAAATATAAATTATTATTAAATGTAATATTTGAGATACCTTTTTGAGATTTTTTACAAACCTCTCAAATAACATAGGATTTGAGGATTTGAGTGTTCCACATCTAATTAAAACTTTTCTTAAATAATATTTCCTTGCCAGTAGAAGATTATTTGCTACTATTATATACACAATCATTTTAATAAATCAGTAAGGCTACTTCACAATTTGGCATCAAACTAATTTCTTATTTTACACACCAATAAAATAACTTAGTGGTAAAGTAATGCAATCATGTCTAAATGTGTTAGGTCCCTAGCAAATCGAGTTAAAAGTTTTTGTATAATTTTTTTCTTATTCTCGAAAGTAATTTGTAAATGTTATCAAATTTACAGGCGAGCTCATACTTTGACCGTTCTATTTGTATTGGTCTGCGCTCTCGTCTATGTGGCTGTGTTTGAACCCGTAAGAGACGATACACTGTACAACACAAAACGGTAAGTACTACCGACAGCACTGAATGGTCATGCAATGATTGAGATAGTTTAACTGGGTGAATAACTTTATTGGCTACCTTCTGTAGCGTTAAAAATAATATAAGAGGATTGTATTGGTGTGTGTTCTCTTAATATAAGCTCCTTTTTTTTTAAACAGTAATATTACTTTTGTTTGAGTGTTTTAATATGCATGTTTTGCAAATTTATTTCATCACAAAAACTTTGATCATTTTATTTAAATAGAATACATTAATTCCTCCGGCATTTTACTTTATTTTCTTGGGTGCTATGGTTTGTTTCGGCCACTGGTTAACTAAGCCTGTCGCGGCCTACACCTGGGTAGCGGGGATGCCGCATATAGGTCCTTAGGTAAACCTTCTTTTGGCGGTTACCTCTCTTTCCTAACTGGGGAAGACCCCAATAAAAATTTGTTTATATATATATATATATATATATATAAAAAGTACATACAAAATCTCTTGTTATATATATATATATAAGATACAAAATCTCTTGTTTTCAACAGCTTGGTATTTTTAATAGGGAATGTTGGCAGTTAGTTGACGCCAGCATGTTTGACTGGTGTATTCGAGCCTGACTCAAGGGTTCAGGATGTTAATTTGAATCCCTTGAAGTTTCCTTAGGGGGAGGGGCATTCCCCACCTCCCCCAAAAAAATATTTTTATATCCTCTCTTCAGCAAAATTGTGGTTCATTTTCTTTTAGTTAACTTTACCATCCCAACTACATTAAGTTGTTGGTAGCACCTTGCTCAAATACAAAATAGGATGTATTTAATAAGTATTATATCGTGACGATGCGTGCAGGGAATTCTTCATTGCAGTATCACCTACATTTTGTCATTAAATGTTAAGAATTAATAGCCAGAGCTATTATTTATGCTTATTAGTGGGAATTACTCCATCTAGATATCATATTCTGAAAATTGAAAAAATGACACCTGGACACGGGAATCGAACCCGGGACCTCTGGTTAAGCTGTGTCCAAGTGTCATTTTTCAATTTTCAGAATATGATTAAATGTTAACATAAATCTTATTGTGTTATTTCTTTTCCCTTTCTTTCAATCTCTTTTCAAAAATAACTTGTACTGCTGTTCAGATTAGATGACTTTTTCTCAACACGAACATCTTGATAATTAGCTCAACCTATGTAACTATTTTTTTAATTTAATATTTATAAGTAAAGCATGCTAAAAGCAGAACACTTTTTAATTTTTTATTCTTCATCTCATCTTAGTATCCATTTGAATTATATGCATACATTAATTATGCTAATGGATTAGGGATGAGGAAGGTAGAATCTTACAGGAAGTGAACCCACATTTGCCTGGAGGAGAATGCGTGACCATTTAAGAAAGAAAAAACACGCTCACTACAACCGGTTGAGAATTAAACCGCAACCTCGCTGTCACTAGCAAACTAGACCAAAAGAGCTAGACATTAAGTCAGCATGCCTCACTGATGCACGTCATATGTTGGTTTATTGTTATGTCAAAGAATGCTAAGAAGTGGTACCTAAGAGTAAAAAAAAAAAACGTATATGGGCTAGAAATAAAGATAATAGAATATTGCTGGAGATAGAAAAAAAAAGTAATATTAATAATATACATGCAATGGTTTTTATTGATTTTATACTCTAGTAGAGTAAGCTTTAAAATACTTTTTATGCCAGTGATCTTTTTTTTTATGTCGAATAACCTTCCCATTTATCACTCTGAAATGCATGTTAGTAAGATAAAGTGCAGCTACAATTATTGACAAAGCAAGTTTAATTATTATGGGAGGGTGATTTAAACTAGGGTACCTAATTCAGGATTGATGCATGATAAAAAAAAGGTTAAGGACTGTTCATATTGTCAAGATACTACTTGATATAGGTGCATACATATACATTTAATGAGCATAAGTACATATAAGTGAAATTGGTTCAATTCTTAGATAGCTTATTTAATTTGAAATGTAATAGTTAAATATTTTAATTCAATTAGCTTCGATGGCATCGTGGTCTAACGCGATACTCTCTTGAACATCGAGGTTCAAATCTCGGTTTGGATGTATTGAGTGTGTTTTTTCCAAAATGGTTTAAACCTCCATGCACATGTGGGTACACTTCTTATAAATATAACCTTCCTAAACCCTAAAACCATTAACGTAATTAGTACATGAGCTTGTATCCCAAATGGGTATTAAGACGCAGTACTAAGAAAAAAATAGCTTGATAACTATTCTAAAATTGTGTTGTATTTTTTTTTAAATGATTAAATTGTTTCATTGGTCTCGTTCCTAATGTTTTCTAAATTAAAATACAGAAAACCTTATTATGATGCGACCTATGGTTCAAGATTTACTACCAACCTAATCAAGGTGTTATCCAGGGATTGGGGCGAGTTCTTATTAATAAAGTGTGGTGTGTGTTGGTTGATCACTTAAAATAATTTTGGTTTTATTCTACTCACCGATATGCTTTTGGCTCGTTTTCAGTTTTTAATGCTTTTCAAGGCTGTGGAGTCAGTACGCCAAGCCTTCGACTCCTCTATTTCTCTACTGTCTGATTCTGACTCTTTCATAACTAAATTATATTACCCGCCTCGGTGGCGTAGTTGGCTAACGCGCCAGTTGTGTTGAGCTAGACCACCAAGGACGAGAAGATCGATGTTCGAATCTTGGTTGGATTAACTGGGGGTGGTTTTCCCCTCTCCTTCTACGCAAATGCGGGTTCACTTCCTCTAAATTCAACCTTCCCAATTCCTAATCCATTAGTGTAATTAGTACTTAAGCGTATAATCCGAATGGGTAGTAAGATGCGGTGCTAAAAAAATAAAAAAAATAACTCAAGTATATTAATTAGTAATAACAAATTTACCGCGGTAAAATTCTCCATTACAGACGACTTTATGGAACGCTTCTTTGACATTGTGAATGTAGGTACATTTAAATAAATTTTTTGATCCAAATTATAAATATTGGTCGTAAAGAATTAAAAAAGTATAAAATAAAAATGAAATAGTTACCATATACTGTTATAATACTTTACTTTACATCCAACACTGTCTCCAACCTGTGGCCTGGATCAGTTTTTTATTCAAGCCATATATGTTCCTGTCGTAGCTTCATATGCCTTATAATCTAACTTAAGACTAGAATAGGTATAACATCCAGTCCCCGGACCATTAATTCACCACTGTGAAAGGTTAAACCCACATTTCACCAATGAGAAATTTTTCGCCTATACCGGGAATCAAATTTGGGACTCTTAGCTCAATAGACAGACACGCTACCGACTTAGCTAAGGTGTTGGATCATTATAATACTCTTAAGTTTTTATTTTGTAGCCAAAATCAAGACTCCACAGCCCTGATGCTTTACGTGTGGTAGCTTTTGTAATGTTTGTGGTCGTTTGTGGTTGTCATCCAGGGTGGATGGGAGAATAAAAGACCCCGATTCCCGGGAGGACTGGGGGACTTTTACCAAAACCACACTTGTATGCATTGTATCTTTTTTTTCAATTTTTTATTTTTATTTTATTTCATCAGGGGCATTGTGGCATGTGTGTTATCTTTTATTCTTCTTGGAGTGACGGTCACACCAGACACCTTGTTCAAGAGGCCCCATCCGGTTGTGTGGAGGTTTACATTTTGTTGCAGTATAGTTTATGAGCTAGGACTCATCTTTATTCTATTCCAGGTAAGTGTTGGAGCTTACATTGCATGACTTCTAGTTTATTTAAACAGCTTCTAACCAGTGGCGTAGCAAGGTGTGGGCATGGGAATGAGATTCAAAGCGGGCGGGGGCAGTCCGCACTGGTTACCATCAGTCGAGGAGTGTCATAGAGGTGTCATTTTGTAATTTAAAAAAAAAATCAAAAGAAATTAAACAGAAACATGTGGAATATCTTGGAAAACTGGAGTTACTCAGGAATTTGAAATGGCCAGGGAAAAATGCGGATAAGTCAGGAATTTGTTAAATTAAAAAAAAAAATCTGGGGAAATGTTGTTTTACTCAAAATATGAATTATAGTAATCATTAAATCAGTAATTTACAATGTTATTCAAACTGTCTTTTTTTGTTTGTAGCTGTGTAATATAGTTTATAATTTTATAATTCCTAGTAGACTATGTGTACAACTAATGAAACATATTTATTTGAATTTTAAAACTCATTATTATTCATAAAAAAGTTAGATAAAAAATGTGGGAAAGAGGGTTGGAGTTAAAGGGTGTGACATACTTTTGAGTCGAGAATTTTAGGGAGTGGTCAGGGGAAAAAGTCAGGAATTTCATTGATCAAGTTGAGTAGACCCCTTGTGAAAAGAAGTTGAAAAAAATTATCATTAATTTATTATTATTATTATCTAAACTATTGCAATCTTAATGTTATTAATTATTATATTATGTTTGTAAAGTATTCACTTTAAATCATTATAATATAATTAAGATAACATATTTGAAAGGCTTGCCACATTTACGCTCCATTATCGGCAGACGGCAACTAAAGGTTTCCAAGCTCTCCATAAAGTGGCAGATGTAGTCACAACACACAGGCGTATGGCGCCTTTTGTCAGTTCAGGCGTCCACTGCCTCGGCTCTCTTCCATTAGGTTGAAGTTCACTACATTTCTGCCTTTTTACAGGATTATTTTTATTTAAGCTCTTACTAATCTTCTTATAATAATTTGGTATCTACACCAGTTAAGGGATCAGGAATGAAGTACAGGGAGTACATGAGATAGCAGGTGAAGCAAGACTTTGGTGGTATTGGCATGTAACGAGGATAGAGAAAGATGGAGATGAGTTATGCAGGAAAAAAGACCGCAAGGGAGGCCAAGGAATAGACGAGAGGAGCAGATAATAGAAAGTGTGCACGTGAGAGGAGAGGTATGGAAGCAATGAAAGGACGAAGAATAGTGGAAGAATGGAGGAAAATGGAGGCATTTTATTAAACTGACCCAGCCACAGGCCGAAAACAGTTGATGATGATGATGATGAATTAGGGTGTGCCAAAATTTAGACCCATGCCGAGCATCAAATGCCCTTGCTACGCCACTGAGCTACTAACTTAAATAAGTTGATCACGCTGGGTTAAACTAGAATTCTTCTATATAACCCGTCTAACTAGACCAGGGGTTTCTAACTTAGAAGTGCCCGAGGGCCACACTTTAATCCACATATCTAATGGCGTGCATCATTATTGGCGAAGGGGTTGAAGGAAATAGGACTCACGCGGATACACAAGCTATCATTAAAAATAGCGCACATTTAACTTTATTACTGAATGAACATCAATGGGAGCTTTGATATATTTTTTCCTACACAAGTCAAAACTTTCTGTTTCTTGGCTAAAAACATTGATTTTACCACGGTAGATTATTTTTGCAAAAAAAACTTGGCGGGCCTCCAGTCAGAAACCCCTGAAATAGACCCACAATAGGGTAGAGTTTCAAATAAAAACGTTGAATTGAAATTTATTTAAAAATAAATAAATGCATTAAAAGGCTTCTACATTATGATTTTGGTAGGAAGGATCTTCTAGAAAATACATATTTAAAAAAAATTTAACATCAATTATGTTACTTTATCAGTATTATCTTATTAGTACTGTATTGATTTTATCAATCAAACATGACAGTTGCAGGTAACATGACTTTACATATAACTATAGATGAGAATTATTTTTCTCACTTTTATAACAGCTGTGAAAAAAAGTTCCTTCTGATCTAAATCAGACTGTATATAGATTATAGTAGTTGAGATAGTAATGTCACACCTTCATTTATTTCAGACAAAATCTGATGCAATTAATATATTGAGACACATAGACCCAAAGCTAGGGGTTCCATTGGAAGAAAAGAGCTATGGCGGAAATTGCAGAATCTATGATCACGAAGTACCAGATGATCCGTTTCACAATATTTGGGTGAGGACTGTATGATATGTTTAGTGTGTTGTGTTATTATTATTATTATTATTAGCACCGCGTCTTACTACCCATTCAAGTGCTATGTTAAAAAAACTTTAATACATAAACTTGAGTTTTGGTATGCATAACCCTAATCAAACAATCAATGTTGTAAATGATAGGTCGTTTCAGAAAAAATTCAGATTAATGTATTATTATTATTATTATTATTATTATTATTATTATTAGCACCGCGTCTTACTACCCATTCAAGTGCTATGTTAAAAAAACTTTAATACATAAACTTGAGTTTTGGTATGCATAACCCTAATCAAACAATCAATGTTGTAAATGATAGGTCGTTTCAGAAAAAATTCAGATTAATGTATTATTATTATTATTATTATTATTATTATTATTATTAGCACCGCGTCTTACTACCCATTCAAGTGCTATGTTAAAAAAACTTTAATACATAAACTTGAGTTTTGGTATGCATAACCCTAATCAAACAATCAATGTTGTAAATGATATGTCGTTTCAGAAAAAATTCAGATTAATGTATTATTATTATTATTATTATTATTAGCACCGCGTCTTACTACCCATTCGAGTGCTATGTTAAAAAAAACTTTAATACAGAAACTTGAGTTTTGGTATGCATAACCCTAATCAAACAATCAATGTTGTAAATGATATGTTGTTTTAGAAAAAATTCATATTAATGTTTTGATGAGTCTAAAGTCAAAGTGTAGTTGTGGCATAGTGATAGATCTAGAATATAAGTTAATTTAAAAAAAAAATACTGTCAATATTGACAAAAATCCACTCACTATCCTTGTTTTTATGAAATTAAATTAGATGACGTAAAAAAAATAGGTGTGCTAGTAACCCGAATGGGTAGTAAGACTTGGTACAAGAACAAAAAAAACAAACTTAACTAGTCGGTCCTTTGTTATGAAAATAGGACTGTACTGACTCACACAGTAACATTTCTAATGTTGCAGGATAAAATGGACCTATTTGTCCCCACGCACTTCCTCGGCTGGTATTTGAAGACTCTGGTGCTGCGGGACTGGTGGCTCTGCACGCTCATGTCAATCATGTTTGAGGTTCTCGAATACACCCTCGAGCACCAGCTCCCAAACTTTAGCGAGTGCTGGTGGGATCACGTGAGTGTTTGGTTGTGCCTCAATATGTTTACTCCCTTTTGTCTCGCTAACCCAGCGTTTTTCCACCGGTGTACCGCGGGAGTTTGGTAAACTATCACAAAGAATAGAAGATAAATTTGAAGAGTAATTTTTTTAAAAAAATTCATGATTAAAACTATTTTTAAAAATAGCACAATTGTTAAAATTATAGCTATTGAACTCTTAAACACAATTTTAATACTAATTTTTGTTCATTATAACATCTCTTCTTAAAAAACTGATGGTATGCCTTGGCAATTTTTTAGCTCCTTGTTCAATGTGCCTTGAGTTGAAAGAGGTTGAAAACCACTGCCTTGACACCTAAAAATAATTGCTGTTTTGGTGGTCGAATAGTCTAAAGCATCAGTCTCTCAATAGACTGGAATGCCAATTACGGGGAAATCAGGTCTTGATTCTTGGTCATGCGTTCTTAGGAGGGGTTATAGGACAACTTTTGGGTGACTTTTATAATTTCATAAAAGGCCAATATTATCTTGGACCAACTATACATAATCTTTATTTAATACTTTTGTTATATTAATATTTTTTTCCATATGTTTTTCAGTGGATATTGGATGCTCTTGTTTGCAATGGATTGGGAATTTACCTTGGCCTCCAAACACTTCATTATTTCTCTATGAAGACTTATCACTGGAGGGGACTTTGGACAATACCGACATACAAGTAGGCCTCTGCTTTGAATACATTTTAATAACACGCTTTTACCTGCTCCAGTGGTCAAATTGTGTAAGACGTCACACTTGTAATAGACTGGATTGTCAAATGATGAGGTTCAAATCCCTGTCGTTTGTATTGAGAGAGTATTTTCCTGAATGGTTTTCAACTCTTAGCTTCATACAAATGTGGGTACACTTCCTCTAAGTTTCAACCTTCCTCATCTCTACCCTATTTGCGTAATTAGCACAAATGCTTGTAGCGTAGGGTTGTGCAGGCTTCAAAATTTCTGGCTTCGATAGTTAAGCAGCTTTGCCAATAAAAATATTGACACCTAAAATACTCCATATATGTTCATTTATTTACATGTTAAGCTGTCATACACATTACAAATTAATATTATTTAAAAAAAACCTGAAGTAACTGAATAGCAAGTTGTGATATTAACTTGATTTGTCAAATTAGAGTGAAACATTATAAACATTTGTTTTATAAAATATTTTATACGAGATTTTGGTGCATAAAGTTATCAAATTAAACTCAATATATTTTTTCAAGAATAAAACCATAATTATTGTTAACATATTTTCAAACTTCAATTTGGCTTCGAGAATATTTCGTACATTTGATTTGAATTTTCTTCAAATTGAATAAGTGGGCTTTGGATATTCCCAGTGTAACCCAAATGGGTAGTGAGTTGTGGGGCAGATAACAATTTAATTTGGTTGGACTGTGAAATAATATTATTCTAAAAATAACATTTTCATTCCAGGGGTAAATTAAAAAGACTTATGGGTCAATTTGGACCCTACACTTGGATTGATTTTGATTGGAGATCAACATCTAGTCTTGGTCGATGGCTTGGAACATTAGGAATTAGCTTAGTGGTAAGTGCTTATAACCGGTACTATGCTGATAGTTTAATATTTGATGTGTTTCAATGTAAACTCAATATTTAATTATTTGTATTTAAAATAATATCTTTTTTTTTGTAGTGAAAAATATGATGCAATTAATCCCATTTTTTATTATTTTTACAAAAACAAATAGTGACTAATATTTATGGGCTAACTGATTCTTATGTGTATATGGCTACCTTTTGAAGAAAATAAATCGCTACCGCCCGTTCCCCTGACCTACGTTTCATTCTTTTGGAACTCATCAGGGGATAGTGTGTACTGCAAGTGGCAGCCATTACCTCTTTGTCCAGTGGTAGCAGTGTAAATTGTGAACTCTATTCTTCTTTTCATTGTAAAAGCCATTCCTGTACCTTCTCCCAAATATAATAAATTTACCTCACAAAGTGAAAAGATGTTTAACTTAAGGATCTTTATTTAAAGATTATTTAGTAAAAATGAACAATTATTTTTTAAATTGAATTAATTTTTTTTTTTGTACATGCTTACTCTTGTCTTTATAATGTGGTACCTTAAGTAAAAGGTAGACAAACTTTAATAAATGCCTTGTCATGGTACTTTTTGAACGTTAAACATGCATAAAATTGTTATTTAAAAAACAACTTTTGGACACCTCTTGATTTACACCAGTGCCCCAGAGAGAGATATAAAACACACAAATATTATATTAACGACCTATATCTATATTTGTACCAAGTTGAATTAGTCATGTTGTATAATCTTATGTATAATTTTTTTCAGTTTCTTTTGGCTGAGCTAAACACATTTTACCTCAAGTTTGTGATGGGAGTTCCTCCTGAACACTACCTCAATTTGGTTCGGTTGTTCTTGTACCTGCTTTGGGGAGCTGTCTCCATGAGAGAAGTCTACCAGTATTTTGATGACCCGTAAGTAATTGCACTCAAACTCAACAGTTGTTATCTATAAGAGTGCTCATATTGTCTTTGCACTCTTTGACAGTGAGTGTCGAAACAAAACAATTCATTGCTAGAGGAATCTTCATAAAGTATGTTTGCAGAGCGATAGAACTGTTACATGTTTCAATGGCCATGTGGTGTGATGCGCCACTCTCTTGTTAGACTGACCTTCTGATGACGGGAAGATCGGGGTTCAGATCTCGGTCTGGTCTACTGAGGGTAGCTTTTTACCTAGATGGTTTCCCACTCTCCTTCCACGCAAATGCGGGTAGACCATCTCCGAAATACTTCCTTCTTCATCCCTACCCTATTAGAGTAATTATTATGTGTGTACAGGGGCGGCCCGAGATAAATGTTTGCGCCCAGGCTGGATTGCTTTTTGGCGCGCCCCCAATATTACCGGGGGATAATAGGAAAATATGAACATAATCCCTGAACCTAGCAACTGCAAACTTAACCTGGGTGTGATAGGAAACTCCATGAATGGTAGTCATACTCTAAATGTTTCACCGCAAGATTGTACAAAAACGGTTGGGATTACAAAGAAAACTATGAGAACATGTTTGTTCTTCTCTTTAGTTTTATTGTAAAAAAAAAAACCTTTTGATACAATGAACAATTTACAAGATAATCACAAAAAAAAAAAATTAGGGCACCATATTTACAAAATTGTGGATGTAAAAGAACCTTTTAAGAGTGTCACTCTAAAAAAAAACTATGCCATCACCATTATGTAAAATGTCATGTTAATATCATAAAATGGACGATTGTTATGCTTAGTAGCTCTACTATTTCGCCCAGGCTACCTTAGGTTAGATTGGTGCTTTGTTTGGCGCTCCCCCCCCTCCTCGAGCTGACACCTCGGGCAGCCGCCCCAGTGCATATAAACTGAATAGTTAGTAAGACTGATAACAAAAACTTTCCACCACAAGTGTGTCTCGTTCAACTTTATCTATCCCTTCATACACTGAAACAAGCACCGATACAAAACTTGAGATTGGCTGAGATTTTTTTTTTGTTTTATTAATATAGTAATGTGTTAAAAATAAATCATAGCAAACTTTTGGAAACGCTGGCGAATTATTGTAACTTATTTCAGTAAATATCTCAAAGCTATTTAAAGTTTGCTTTTGTTTTTAATGTATATATAGACTATATATTAATAACAAAAACAAACCTTAAATAGCTTCAAGGTAGCTACTAATATATACACTCTATTTCATCATAATCATCATAATGAACTGTATCCAGCCTGTGGCCGGGTCTGTTTAGTAAAATTCCTCCATCTACCTCTGTCCTTCCACCATTATTCCTCCTGCACTCTCTTCCACTCTGCTCCTCTCACTTGCACACTTGCTGCTATCTGTTCCTCCCATCTCTTCCTTAGTCTTCCTTGCAGTCTCTTCCCTACATACTTCATATCCATTAATCTTCTTGGAATCCTTTCCCCTTCCATCATCATCCTCATTACATCCCCATACCATCTCAGTCTTGCTTCCTATACTATCTCATGTACTCCAACATCCTCATTATATGTCCATACCATCTCAGTCTTGCTTCCTCTACTATCTCATGTACTCCAACATCCTCATTACATGCCCATACCATCTCAGTCTTGCTTCCTCTACTATCTCATGTACTCCAACATCCTCATTACATGTTCATACCATCTCAGTCTTACTTCCTCTACTATCTCATGTACTCCCAGTACCCAAACTCTAGACCTAAATCATTCAATTAAAACAGATTGTATTTTTATCTCTTTTTCAGTGATTGTACTAAAATTGGAAGGCAATCATGGACGACCTTAGCCATAGTGTGCACAGAATTTCTTATAGTTGCAAAATTTGACTGGGAAACCATTACCAAACCTATTCCTGGGTAAGTAAAATTATAATTACACAAGAAATAAATAGGATGTGACTGACTACATCTTGTTAAAATAAAGTCAAAATTGATTTTAATTAATTTGAGATTTGATCACTGTTTTATAAACTTTAGGGGAGTAAGCAGCTTGCCCGGTGAAGTGTCATTTAGTTGCTTTTAAAATAAAATTAATTCTTGTCTAATGGCTTGGAAATAAGAAATTGTAGAAACACTGTACAATAATTTAAAGTAAATGATAGTGAAGGAAGCCAACCTGAAAGGATAGTTAAGTTAGAACTAGGTAGAAACACATTTTTCTCTTCAAGTCTTCTTGAACTTTTACACTTTACACTTCTTCACAGTTACACATTGTTTTGAATTTTCAAAAGTTTGGAAGAAGCGGGAATGCTTAGTGTAGATAGTGTCCCTTAACACGTTGAAAAAAAAAGTGTATTTCATTTTGTAAATTTTACCATTTCTGTTTTTCTTTTCAGGCATATTCTATTGTTTTGGCTTATTGGCCTACTCTCTGTTGTTGGCTGGACGGTTTGGCGTTTTTATCTTTCTTCTTCGGGAGAACAAAAAAGGTACAATAATTACTAGAGATACATGAAAAATCATTCGTTTCAACTCTCTTCAAGAAAAAACACATTCTTCATAAAACAAATTGACAAGACTTAATATAATAATCCAACTCTGTAAAAAAAAAATCAATCTGTTGCTGAATGCATGAGCCTTGTAATTTTTGTGAGATAATGAATATGGTCTTAACAAAATCTCTTCAAAAAAAACTGTCTCCAAGAGTTTTAATATATTTATATAAATATATATTGTTGCCTTTATCAAACAAATAGAGAAGATTTAAAAAAGAGAATTTAAATTCAAAATGGAGTAGTTCATTGTTTGTGTAACCCGCGCTTCGGTGGCCGCGTGGTCTAACGCACTACTCTCTTGTTGGACTAGACTGCCGAAGATGGGGAGATTGGGGTTCAATCCCGTTTGGGTGCACTGAGGGTGGTTTTCCACTCTCCTACACAAATGCGGATGCACTTCCTCTCATTTAAACCTTCCTAATTCATTAGTGTAATTAGTACATAGGCGTAAAAACAGAACAGGCAGTAAGACTCGGTGCTAAAACAATATTTTCTGTGTGAATTGTATTCCGTCTTCTCTTTTTGTTTTATAAAGGCATCAATGCAGAAATATTATCCTCTTTGTCTTTAAATGTGTGTGTGTGACTTCTTCTACCATAGAAGACAAAAGAAAGTAAAAAGATGTCACATTATTTTGTGCATTGGATAATTCCTCCCACATTTTTCCTCTTTTCCTAGGTGGGCTTTCTTCATTACATTTACACTTAATTGTTTATTTTTACTTTTTCTTTATTTTTATCAATTTCCATTGTTATAAAAAAAAATTATCCATTTGGGCCACCTCATTGTTAAAACACTTTCAAGATTATTAATTTTCACCTTCCTATTCCTGCCATTGTGGCTTAGTGTGTGTGTGTGTGTGTGTGTGTGTTTTTTTTAAATACATTTTTGTGTGTATGTTTTTGTTGCATTAGATTATATTATCTCACATTTAAATAGCTTTTTCTTACTTTATTTTAGGAAAGGTTATCCTGATGTTGATCAACGTCGACAAAGATGGGCATTAGTTCATTCTTGTGAACTTAGAAATTATGGTCTGAGTCCACCTAGTAACAGTTCTTGAATCATCGTTTGGATTTATCAAAATGCTCAAGATTTTTTTTTTTTTACAATATTGTGGTTTATGTTAAATGGAGTATAACGTAATTAAGGGCCGGTCTTATGACTATCGGATAAATATTGCTATCAGGAGGTTAAAGTTAGTTACCAGATAAAGGTTATCAGCCACTTTAATATTTTATGTTTATTATGAACTGAATTTATCTGCTGGATAGCTATCTGTAGGATAAATATATAGTTTTATCCATAAAACGCAAGGTTGGTACCGTTTTTACTGGTGCGCACATGCGTACAACCTGGCTAGTAGCTACAACCCTCAACATTTGTTAAATAATGGCGGCTAAATGAGTGCGAGTAAACAGATGGCATCACGTGGGTGCAGAAGCTAGGTTGTCTTGCAAGTATTAATTTTGGTGTCTGCCAAATTGTGCTCAATAGTTCGGTACAACATTTACGAAATTTCATTTATTGTACTCAAATTTAAATAATTTGTCCTTAAATATCTATAACTCTACAAATATCTTGTCAGTTTTTATAAAAATGTTCTAACTTTATAAGCGTATAACCCGAACAGATAGTAAGACGCGCAAAGCACATGACCAAGATTTTAACCTAAAAATAGATTCTGACAGGCTAAACCTCATGAAAAACAACCCATCACTATGGCAATGCCCATTTTAACTTTCAGATAAACGTTATCAGGTACTTAAACCTTCTGATAAAAATGTGATGGATAAATACATTTTATCTGGCAGATAAATGCTATATGGCAGTCATAAGATGCACTTTTAACTTATCGACCTGATAAAAATATTTATCGGTCAGATTAATATTTATCCAAGAGTCATAAGACCGGCCGGCCCTAAGTTAGATACATTATACGTATGTGCAGTGCTCAATTGTTTGTTGAATTATTAACTTAGCTTTTGGACTATTCAGAGTAATGTTTTGTAAAAAAATAAGTAGTTTTGTTAAAACAGCTCGAAATGGTTTTCTCGACAAAATTAGTTTAAGATATTATTAGTCTTATAACAATTTTTCAGAATTCCTATTAACTAGGCTGACCATAATTCCTTGAGACAAAAACCAGGAGGTAAGCGGGAGTGGATGGCCAAGATGTTTATTTACGTAAGACTTTTTTTTTGGGGGAGGGGGAAAATTGTTATTAAACCCAAAATAATTCTTCATAAACCCACAAAAAAACATTTAGGTTTATGTAACATGAGTGTTTTTCAGACAAACTTAACACAACAAATTTTTAAAATTGCAAAAATGGAAGTTTAAAATTTTCAAAAATCTAAAATAAAAACTTAAAAAGTATGCGACATGCGTATGCTGCAACCGACAAGTACACAGAACAAAAATTGAAGAGATTCTGCGCCGCGTCTGAGATGAGCTAGTGCTCTCGGAATATATATTTTTTTCTTTTCTATGAAAAATTCATTGACTTTAGTAGCTATACAATTTATTCAATGGCCGTATTAAACTAAACATTGAAAGTAGAATAGAAGGGTTTAAGTCATACACACCTATGTAATGTTCGCGGTACATCAATCCCCTCCTTCAGCAGAAGAGAATAAAACACAGAATGGATTATGGTAGCATGGCTAGAGGTAGATTATTATATATGAAAAAAGTGCATTGAGCAAAAACATTTAGTGATAAATAAAATGATAGAATATTAGGAAAATGGTAGAGCACAAATAAAAGTAACAACACTGACACATATTTACACACTAGCATCGAAATATTGAAGTGTGTGTAAATATGTGTCAGTGTTGTTACTTTTATTTGTGCTCTACCATTTTCCTAATATTCTATCATTTTATTTATCACTAAATGTAGAGGTAGATTATGAACACTTAGATTCTGTTGTTGCCTGTTTCTTGATTTAAAAAAAAAAATTAATAACTTTTGAGATGTCAGAAAAGCTTCTTCCTAAGGTAGTTCAATTCTACACTTTGTTTACATTGAAAGATAGAAGCTTACCTTGATGGGTTACGCTATGGTACGTCTTATAAAATTGAGTCATACTCTAATTGGTCTAGGTATGTTTCTTAAGTAAAAAGAGGGAAGGAAGCTTTAAGTCGACCTTGAAACTTAGATAGGTATTGAAGGAGCATAAATTAAGCAGCTCACTAATTGGGAGATCGATTAGAGCTCTCATCTTTTTCACCAACTCTTCCCTTTATTGATTGATTTAGTTTTCTTTCTCGACCTTTCTTATCCATACTCTTTCACTTGCTCTAGCTTTTCTTTATTTCATAAGCTTATTCCTACCAAACGTTTTCAGGTTTTTAAACACCTTCATGGGAGTTTTATGTTAATACTATATTTTTGTGTATTAGAGGGGGTGATGGTTAGTTTTTTGGGCTAACATGTAGCCTCGCATTAACTAAACGAACAAAGAAAGAAAGAATGAATGAGCAGCTTCGGTGGCCGCATGATCTGACGCACTAATCTCTCAATATACTAGACTGCCGATGATGGGGATATTTAAGTTCGAATCTTGGCTGGGTGTATTGAAGGTGGTTTTTAAAAAAAATGTTTTTCCACTCTTCTTCCACGCAAATATGGGTACACTTCCTCTAAATATAACTATATAATCGCTAAAACCATTAGTATAATTGGTACATAAGCTTATAACCAGAACGAGTAATTAAGATGTGGTGCTTTAAAAATGCAAGAACTACCCCACAGAAGAGAAAAAAATAGCATAAAAAAATCAGATTAATGGTAAAGATGGCAATAGCTTTCTTTTTGCATGGATGAGATTGTTAAATACATCTCACAAAATGTTGATCACTAAACGGTGTCACGCTGTCTCTTGCCACTGTTCAGGTATATTGCATATTGGGGTTTCCAAACGAGGATAGTGCTAATTATGAGACAATTATAAAAGTTATGTTAGTGGGATTCCAGTGAGAAGAAAGGCTTAGAAAATACAATCATATTTTTTGAGTGTGTAATGTTGATAAAATTTTAACATGTTTTCAATATTATTGTTTTGATATTAAAACTATATATCAAAAGTGACAGTTGCAGATCACATGACTTGATGTATGAATATATATGAAAGTAGTTTTAGTAACATTTGTATTTGTCAAGTACTGTTATTCCTATCAGAATCATACTATAGTTCCAATTTAATTGATTAAAATGTTAAGTCAAACATTCTCCAGTTGTCACTTCTGATAAATATCATTTCTCTCTCAATGTTTCCTGAACTGTGGTATGCGTACGGCTGTACGCTCAAGTTTAAACACCATACCACCAAGTTTTATTAATCGTTAAGTATGTTTTGACAATAGTAAGTCCAGTAAACAAATTAAAACAGATTTCAACTCGATATCTCTTTATCACGACTTTGTTTAACTTACCACTAAAGATTTATTCAAATTTATAATGACCATTTATACATTACCAAAAAAAAAAATAAGTATGTTAGTTAGACCATGGGGTATGCGACTAGAGAAAGTTTGGGAAACACTGCTATATATTATAATAATGTAGATATATTTGCTCAGTGTTGACAACAAAAATATAATATTTTTACATTTTATAAACATACCAGTGTTAAAATTTTGGTAATTTCGCTTTGTATGAAATCTTTCGTTTTAGTTAGTTTTCACGTTAATATGTAAGTTTTGTTTTGTTTTAAAGTGTTCATTTCATGTTAATATGTAAGTTTTGTTTTGTTTTAAAGTGTTCATGATATGCAAGTTTTTTAAATACAGTAAAGTGTCGAGGAATTTGGACATCAAAATTTGGATCGTCGATAATCGGATTGCCAAGAAAAAAATATCAATAATCACAGTGGTATCAATATCAGAGACATCTCTGCCAAAAAATACACCTCAACCTTCGTTAAAAAAATTAGAGAAGTTTTGTTGTTAGATTTTTGTCTTATTATATTCCTTCAGAATTTGTGATATTTAGCAGTAACAAAAAAAAAGTGTAATTTCGTTGTTTAAATAAAATGAAAATGTTTCTATCTACTTTATCAGTGGGTTTTCATAACAATCTAGTCCGAGTCAATTCCCAATTATTCCAAATTATTATCGACACTCTACTGTAGTTTGATTTTGGCCTTAGCTACTAAAACCAGAAATATATTTAATAATCATATATTTTCAGTATTATAAGATCAATATTATAACTGTTTTAGTAGGTACTAATGCCAACGTTATTTGTGTTGTATATTTTTAATAATTGATAGAATAGTTTGATCTCAAAGAGTTACCAAAACATATCTTATTGTGAGAGCTTGAAGCTTTGGTTTGGTGTTTGGTTCCTTTCCACTGTAGGTGCTTTGCAGACACTTAATTTGATTAGATGTTATGATTTTGTTTATGTAATTTATTAGTTTAAAGTTATAATAATTGTTCTTATTGTAAAGTAAAGAAACTATTCACATTAAGTTTAATGCCGAGTTTATCTATTTTAAAATAAGGTACTATTTACCCGGCAGTTTTAGTCCTTAAGATTAAAATTTATTAAATAATTTATAGAAATGTATTGAATGAAAATACTTTGTTTTAGTGAAAAATCACTAAATTTGTAAATAAATCCTTAAATTATAGTACTCCATCCTCCCTTAAAGCAATAATTATTATTTTATAGCATATTCTTTAAATTTAAAGTACCTAATCATTTAGTGATTTTTAAATACTCTTTTATTTAAATATTAGTTTTAGCACAATAGTCAGTTTACTAGAGTTAGTTCGAATCCACTAAACTGAATCCGAATCTCCAATTTACCTTCAAATCTCTCATCCGAATCGTGGGAAAAATTATGAATATAAGATGAAATATAAATATAGCGTAATAATAGAAAACACAAATAATAACTGTTAGCATTATTTCCTATAATCCATTCATTATAACATTCATACATTCAGTTAAGTGTTAAATTACTGGTCTGGGGTCTTGAATCTGTAATTTTCTAGAATTTTCTAATATTGAATACCCTTAAGGAGTTGGGAGATTCAAGTATTCAAGGACCCATCCCTACACTTTAACTTTAGTTATATGATGCTCGTAACTATATACAACGAATCGAGGTAGATAAAGAAAAGAGATTTTCCTTAAAGAGAAACATATTTTATTACCAGTAAATTTTTTTACATCCACTTGGCCTGTGGCCTGGGTCAGTTTTTTATTCAAGACATATATTTCTCACTACCAGCTGGCTAGGCTTGTTGTAGCTTCATATGTCTTATAATCTAACAAGACTAGGATAGACACAACATCCAATCCCTTGGTGGTTAATTTATCAATGTGAATGAAAGGGTAAACCCATATTTTCATCAAAGATAAATTTTTGGCCATGCCGGGAATTGAACCCAGGGCCCTCAGCTCAATAGGCAGACACTACCAGGGTGAGCTAAAGTGTCGGGCCAAATAATGTTACTATAGTGTATTTAATGATTAACAAAAAACTGGCATAGTGAAGTTTGCTTTGGGTATATATTACTGGTCTTGGCTGATGTAGTGATTTGCACTTTTGGTTGACCCAATAGGCCAAGATTCGACTCCTACCAGATTATCTTGATGTTTTTTCTGTTATTCTCCCTCATTGGTAGCTTTTCGTTATATATTACAGCTGAACTTCTTTAAGATCAGTTTCATTTTATGTCTCTAACGTCACTTAAGTTGTATAAAGACTATTTCCAAAGTAGAATTCTAAGACAGCTGTGATCATTAGTCAAAGAAGGAAAAATTAGCAGCATATAGCTAAACCTTAAATATTGAAAATCTTCAACCATACTCAAATGGGAACTGAATATAAAATGGGACTAACACACAGCTACATCAGGAGTCAAAAGGTTAAAATGAATTATTGTTTTTTCCTGATTAACATGTTTTATAGAGTTTAAATAAGGATAGCTTTATGCTCATTTGTCGAGTTTCATATTAAAGTTGTGACAGATAATTTACCATGAAAGATTTCCTGGTTATTTGAAGCTGTTCATTATGATTTATAAAACTATTATTGGGATCAATTTAGCATGTTAATGACTTTTCATGCTGTGATATATTTGAATCTACAATTTATATTATATGTATAATTATTATATTTATATTGTATGTAAAATATTAGTTTGTATGAAGGTTCATGAAATGTTACTATATGTAATTTAATGTTAAATATCAATTTGTCAGTTCCAAACAAGGACACCAAAAGTTTAGTTCTGATTTGTGTCCATTCCATAGTTGTTTTATAAATTTAATTTCAATAGGCCTTTTTTTTAAAACATAGCTTTAATTTGAGGAACATTCTGAAAAATCTGTAATGGCCATGAAATTTTAGGCTTCGGAAATAGTTGTGATTTAAAATTATTAATATTTCCTAAATATTAACTTTTATCATTCCACTTGTTATATATAGAAGAAGGTACATGAAAGTTGGATGGAAACATATGAAGGAACAAACGCAATACAATGAAAAAAACAACACAGTTCATACTTTACGTTACTGCCATAGGATAAAGAGGTAATGGCTGCATCTTGAAGAAAATCGATTGTTACTTTCCAATCCCCAAATCTAGGGTTAATAATAAATCTAATGTGATTACATATTTATAATGCTAAAACGTAAGTTTCGAACAAATAGGTAAAATCCTGCTTTGGTTGGTTGCTTTAGTTGTAAATATCTACCATATAAATAGAATTTTCTCTCTTCCAAGTAATGATCGACTTTAATTAAAAACAAAGGTTGACTCTGGCCAAAGGTATAATCAGTGTTTAGAGCGACGTTTCTATCAACAAGACGATCGCTTGTTGAAACTTATCAAGTACTCCAGTCTGTGCTATCGCCTTGTATTTAATGGAACCTCCGAATGACATCAGGATTTTTTTTTAGCTGGCCGAGTTTACTAGGACCCTCCAAACGAGTATTCGGCTTGGCCATTAGAATCTTACATTTAGGTAGACGCAGGAAAATAAAACAATAATACCTGTCAATTTCTTCTAGGAGACAAGAGGGGTAGGTGGAGAAAAGTTGATCTCTTACCAGGTTGAGGGGTTGCTTAGAGAAGCATCTTTTTCTTATCATAAAACTTGTTTTCAGTTTTTAGAACTGAGGAAGCACTCGTTAATTATCTTGGTAAGACAGGCTGTCATTTATCACACTTTTCGTGGAATGTTGGTAGTGGTACTTTTAACGAGTCCTGTTTAGTGAGAAATTGAGAAATTTAATCCCAATGTAGAATATTTGCCAAATCATTGTAAAAAAAAAGTCAGAATGGCCTTTGTTATTTCACGTGTCAAGGTTTCCTAGTTGAATTAAATTTATAAATAGTTTATGTGTGTTATTTTATGTGATAGTTTCATGGTGCTTTTGTATTTATTTTTGTAGAAGCCTAATAGAAATAATCTGCTAAAATGCAAGTATATCTGTAGGTCATCATGAAAAGTATACACATCAATATATATTAATCTTGTTAACTATTTTTACTTATAAACTATATACGACCAATCATTTAAAATTATGCTCCTTGTATTATATATCATTCATTGAATAATATGGTCTTTGTTACTAAGTAAATTTGAGCGTAAGAACAAATTTTGATAAGTAGAAAAAAAAAATTGTTTCACAAATGTATACTACCAATTTTATTATCTCTAAAGTTTACTTGTCACTAACATTGTAAGATCTGTAGTTGAATGTATATCCTTATAGTGGTTGAACAATAAATTATTTAACTGGATTGTTTTGAGTAGTAACGTTTTGGAATACATTTAGGATTATGCTCTTTATACATAGTTATGTTTCTTGAACATTGTGGTTTCTACAAATAAAATAAATATAGGTACTTGTTGGACAGTTTTTAAGTCAAAAAATGTTACCTTTGAAATATGTACTCTTGTGTATTTAATTAAAAATAATAAAAACTTTTAACCATTAGAAATGTTTATTTCAATATACTATGGGGTCTAGTGGTCAAAGTTCGTGGTTGCAGATCCCAAGGTCCTGGTTTCACTCACCGGCGCTTTCAAAATTGATTTGTGAAGCAGTGGGTCTGGAACGGGGTCGAACTCAGCCTCGTAAGGACAAATGAGGAGCTACTTGAATAAATAAGTAGCGGCTCCGGTTTAGAAATACTTTTATCAACAGTCAGAGGGCTTGTTCAAATAAGGAACTACTTAAATAAATAAATAGTAGCTCCATTTTAGAAATACTTTAATTAACAGCCGTAGGGTTTGTGCTGACCGCATGATGCCCTCTATCCGCAAATGTCGGTACTATCATTGCCAACGGCGGAGACTACTCGATTGCTATAGCTTGCTTCGGGACTCAAACCAAGGAGTTTTTTTTTAATATGCCAAGTTCATACAGTATAATCTCTAACATTCTTTAATAGGATACTTTTGCTATCCCACTTAAACAAAATTCATAGGATGTAATGTTTTGTTTTCACATTTACACACTGATGCAAAACAAAACATTTAATACTTGAAAAAGAACTTATATAAATGGTGATGTTAAGTAGCTGCCAGGATTTTTTTTTATGTATAAAATATTTGATCAAAGTAATTAACATAAAAATTGGCATTCACCAAGAAAAAACTTTTAAGTTGGGATTTTTTTTTTAACACATCAAGAAAATCTGGAAAAGTCATGTATTTTTATGAGGTAAATTTTTGTTTCTTCAACAAAATTAATTTATAATGCGAGAGTTTATTTTGTGGGCTCTAGATACCTTTTAGAAGAGCAACATGAAAATTCCACAGTATAAAAACTATATAAAAAACAGTAAAATAGATTTTATTATTTCAATTATAATATTAGCATTGTCACAAAAGACAAGCAAGGAAAAATGAATGAACATCATAAAGCTTGTTTCGAAAAACGTGAATGGTTGAAATTTCTTCTCTCATGATTTTCAGTAGAAAGTACTCTTAAGAAAAGGTTCTTACATCACTTTTATTTGAAAACTCTATTTAACATTTAACATAAAATTTGGTTGGAATTTGTTGATGAATAAAAAGAAGGCAGAAAAGCAAATATGCACATTTATTTTTAAAATATCCACATAACATTTAAAACACATTTACAACATTTCATAAAACATATATTTTAATACCAAAATGAAATAGATAATTTTTATATTATTTTACTCAAATGTCGTACATCAAGTCTCATTTACAATAATAAATAAGTATAAGACTTTATCCTAAAAGTATGCAAACTAAAATACAAAATTGTTCACACAAAAAAAAAATTGTTCTTAAATATCTTTCTTCCTTGCTATACACGATTATTAAAAAATACATTTACACACAAATAAAAAAAAATTGTCTCTGTTCTAATGTTGTTCTTTTAGGGGGAATTTAAAAAAAATCATATAGTCTACACTAGAGAGTATTTAACCAACTGTGTATCGGCATGATGAAGGGTGGGGTCATCAATAAGATATGCAACTATGCTTGCCATGCCCAATTTACTGATCCTAGGACTGCAAGCTTCAAAATCCAGGACATTTTTGAAAGAAAAAAAAAGAATTTTTAGGGGACTAGCGAGGGGCGACTGAGTGACTTTGCGGGCGCACGAGCTGATTGACATTCAGAGGATGACTAAAATATTAACCCTGGACACCCAGAATAAGAGTAATGTCCGAGGAAACCCAGATGACTGGCAACCCTACTAGCTGAAACTGACCTTCCCCTTCTTAGACCAAAACATCCAAAGCGATTCTTGAAAACTTTTTGTTTTCAAAATGTAGTAAAAAAGCATTAAAGGAAATATCATCTTTAAATAAAAATACGACAGATTGTCATAACATCTCAAAATAATTTATGTAATCGCTTCACTCTCACAATGGCATCTGTGTTTTTCAATAATTTAAACGAATATTGGAGACTACATCCAATAAAATGGGGCACAATTAAGTGTGAATCATACCCACAACTGCTTGTAGCCTTCAATTTGGTTTCCACTCATAGCGGCAGTTTGATTTTTGACAAAATGGGGACTTAATTTGTTGGAAAAGCAAAAAAACTTATTAATATAGTTTATCTCACATAATCATAGACATTTTATAATAATGGAATTGATAAAAATAATGAAAATGGGAAAATAAACTAAAAGTGTAAATTTAACTAAGAAATCCCCGCTAGGGAAAGAGGAAAAATGTGGGAAGAATCCAATGCACAAAGATGACATTTTCTTTCTTTCTTCTGTCTTCTATAGTTCCTTTATGAATTAAAAATTGATTAATTTGATAAAGGCAACAGTGCCGAAGTATTACTCAATTTGTGTTCAAATGTGTGTGTGTGTGTGTGACTATTTCTACTTTATAAAAGAAAGAAAGAAAGAAAAGTTATGCCACCTTTGTGCATCATATTCTTCCCACCTTTTTTCACTTTCTCTGGTTGGGTTTTCTTTATTAAATTTACACTTATTATTTTATTTTGTATCAATTCCCATTATTATAAAATTACTAAGCCAGTGGGCCACCTCATTGTTAAACATTAATCATAAAAATAGTATTTTTAAGTATTTACAGTAATATTTACTTGCAAGTGTAAATTAAATATATCTTTTACTCGTCTTGTGCTAAGCTAAGTGTAATTTATATATTTTTGCAATCATGTTTTAAAAATATATCAATCATCCTGCATATAAGTCTAAAATTCAGCAAAACACCACCCCCGCCCTAAAATATTTTTATGTACTACTGTTAGATGACAATAGTTTTGTGTGTAATGTTTAGGTTGAATATAGTTTATGGAATTATCAAACTCTACAGATAGGATCTAATCTTGTAATTTTATAATGCAATAAACGTTTGAATGGTTTATAGATTAAAAACTAACAATATTAACTTTAAGGTAAAAATGTCCATTATTTGGCGGTTCTGTTTTTCTGTATATATCTCTTATTTATCTGAAATTCTATAACCTGAGTTTGTCATTTACCAGTAAAAGTTAAACAAGGTATATTCATTAAGGTATATGCATTGAAGCATGATTAATATTTTATACTGTTATCCTACAAGCAAAAGTTTATTGAGAAAGTAACACAAATTTAATATAAAATAATGTATATTACTACCACTAGCCTATACCAGCACAACCACTTGCACAATATTTATTTGAATTCATTATAAAATTAAGCTATGCATATTATGTAAGTCAGGTATTTATTTAAATATAATTGCTATATCAATTTTTTTAACACTTTATTTTTTTATTATTATTAAAAATCATTTATAGAATTATTTTTAAATGCTACACATTTTACTACTCTATGTCTATTCTTTAGCCTTCAACTATAGAAACTAAACTTTTTTATGATTAGTAATTATTTAATGTACATTTATAAAAAAAAATATTGACAGAGCTGATGTTGTGAAGATAAGATATTTAATTTAGGTGTGGTTTTTTTTTCCATCTTTAATTAACATTGCAACATAATACCCTTCAGTTAATTGATTTTTAGTACTATTTGGGATGTGCAAAGATTCAAAAACTTCGACTTCATTCCAAGTTGTTTTTTTCAACTTTCACATTCACCAGGCTTTACCAATTAAAATACCAAAGCCTAAAATAAGAATTTTATGTTCAATTCTTCTCATTTTGTGACATTTATTAAATTACAAAATTAATGTTCATAAAACAAAAAAATTGTTTTGATTGATTTTAATGTTGTAATATTGACTCTAATTATCAGCTTTTGGCTGTGTGTGTGTCTATATATATATGCACAATATATTTCTTTCCGACATAAATTTTTTTTTTTTTAATATATCAACTTTGACTCAGCTTCAGGAATATTTCATACAATTATTATATTCAACTTAGCAAACATTTAAAAAAATGAACTTTGAAAACCCCTATAAAATATGTTTAAAATTTTACTAGATTCACTAAACACACTTTTAGGGCCAGTTTCATAGTCAGATTTAGTACGCCTCAAGTGCGGCGCTATACTGAATACAAGACGTCACCTACCTGAAATTGAATGGAATGGGCCGGTTTCATATGCGAAACTGGCCCATTCTATTTTGGTCTAGGTAGGTGTCGTCCTGTATTTTGTATCGACTCGCACTTTAGGCATGCTAAGTTTGACTATGAAACTGGCCCTTAATCTCTATTAATGATAACACTAAATACATATATTGTGTTCAGCAATGAAACATGCAATAACTATCGTGTTTTAAACGCATCACCATCATCATCAACTGTTTCCAGCCTGTGACCGGGTCAGTTTAGTAAAATGCCTCCCTCTGTCCTTCCACCATTCTTCCTCCTTCACTCTCTTCCCCTCTCCTCCTCTCACTTGCACACTTGCTGTTATCTGTTCCTCCCATCTCTTCCCTACATACTTCAAATCTATTTCTTCTTGTAATCCTCTCCCCTTCCATCCTCATTACATGTCCATACCATATCCTAGCTTCCTCGACTATCTCATGTACTTCCTGTACCTGAACTCTTGACCTTATATTTTCATTCCTAATGCTCCTCAAATCTTCATACCCATGTTTAATTTTTCATAAGAATGTAAAAAGGAACCATTAAATAGTTTATTTGAACTTACAATTTTACATTCTATAGTAAAAACAATTAGCTAAAAAAAAAATTAACTTAATACTTGACAATTCAATTCTAAAATATACTTTAAAAAAAAAGTTTTATTTAAAAGCACAATAGATGTTTAAAATTACAAGATTATATTTGTGATTTTATTTACAACAAACTTAACTATAAACCATATTTACTTGAATCTAATGCTTTACTCTTTTCGGCCGAATTTTATCTCCAAAATTAGGGTGCGCATTAGAATCGACGACGCACATGATTGGAGAGCAACCTCAAAAACGTCCTCTACTGCACTGTCATGTGCTCTCGCACCCTACAACCTCCTCCCTTTTTACACGCGCTTAGTGTCCTTCGTTTGAATTTATCTTCACTTTCTGCTCCCTCTGTTCGATTACCCCGTCCTTCCTTAGCCTTCACGCGCCTTTACTTTGTCACAGTATTGTTTTCAAATAAGAGCACCTGCGCCATTGCTTTCTGAGCTTGTTCCGGCAGTATCTTGGTGGTTTTGTGACGTGAATTGAACACAATATGGATAACAAGTAGCAATATATTTGTTTCAAGGTCTTTAAAATCAAGGTGTAGATTAGATGCGAGTAAATACGGCTTATCCTCACTATATTATGTTCTAGGTTGAGAACGTTGTTATTAGTTATCGAGCCGAAAGCTATAATTGTTTATAATGTCCTTCCATCCCTCTTTTTTTTTTCCTCGCTTGCCTTATTGAATTGTACACTTGAAACAATGTTCATAAAAAATTTTTTTTTTAATTTTCTGCACCGTGAGTAGATATTTATATTACACACAAATCCATGGCACATTAAATTAAATAGTAATTGTTTTTGCACATTTATTACAACTATGAAACGATCATAAATCCAAATACAAGTTGCGTTAATACAAATAAATGCTGTTCTTTCTTCTTTTAATGTGAATATATCCAACCATATCTTGAATAAGTGACCACTAACCAAATTAATCCCCTTAAAGACCTGGGTCAAAATAGGCATGCGCATGGTTTCTGTTCTAAGGTACAAAGTTCTACTTTGTCGCGATCACCCGTTTTCAACCATCGGGACTATCATACTCTTGTTCAGACCGTGAATATAAGTACCAGAGTTTGTCTCTGGATGGCACTAGACAAGATATCGCCACATAGTTAATTTCAGAGACACTAAAGGTCATCATTTGCTTAACAAATGTTTCATACATAATGTCACACATACTTGTATGGATATCACAAGAGAAAGTATCCAAAAACAAATCGAAATATCGGCTTCAGAGCGTCACTTTCACTGATTCACCTCAACTCTTGACCATGTAAACTGGCGCTGGATTGTTTTGTACCGCTCGTTAATCTTTCAAGTAGATCTGTAATGGATTTAGACCTCTTCTTCGAGATCCAGGCGTGGGGTCAACATTTATTGCTACATGGAAGATAAAAAAAAGTTGGGTTAGTGTAATTTTAAAATATATTTGATACACAGTATAATACTAACCTACCCCTATAGATGTGGTATATAAATTATAGATACCATACTCGAATTGTGACGGGAAGATCGAGGTTCAAATCTCGGCCAGGTGTATTGAAGGTTTTTTTCCAAAATGGTTTTCCACTCTTCCTTCATACAAATGCGGGTACACTTCCTGTAATTATAACCTACATCATCCCTAAAACCACTAGCTTAATTAGTACATAAGTGTATAACCCAAAATGATAGTAAGATGCGATGCTAAAAAAAAGGATTCAAAATTATTTGATCAATGCCCTTTCAAATCTGCTACCATCTAAAATTTAAAAAAAAAGAGGTCACTGAAACAAGTGTTGTTACTATTACATTGGATGAGACAAGAGCTATAAATAATTATGCACTTGGTTCACAAAGCCAAGAGAGATTAACAAACTTGTCAGTGTTAACCATTAAAATATGTTTACTACAACACTTAAGGCAAGACCCACAGTTTTATGATCTCCTGATTGAATAATTTGCTAAGGAGAATCCAGCACAATCACAAATAAGGTACCTTAATATATTTAAAATAAAATTTAATTTTTATGGCTAAAAAAAAATTATGGTAGTTTACCGTAGAAAATTATTCACCACAAATCTGTGAAGTACTAAATTGAGTAAAAGTATTGAGTAAAAAAAAGTATTTTATATATAATTTAAAATCTGGATATTAACTTTTTTCCCCCATATTTACCCATCATTTTAACCTATATGTAAAATACAACAAACAATTAGTCTTAGTTGCTGAACAAAGAATTATAAAACACTTCTGTTTCATTCGTGTTTGGTTATTAATGGTAGCTTCTTAATTTTTGTGAAGGTTGGATCAAATTATTTTCAGCACTTCTTACTATCGCAAAGTTTCCTAGTGGTGATTTATTAGTACTGCATAAACTTATACATCATCTTACAAAATGTTAACATATTATTGAAATTAATTAATCATACTTATATTTGGAATGATAGAACTAATACAGTGGGTCTATTCATTAGCCTTGTATCCACAATTTAAAAGTATAATTTAATACATTTCAAAGAAGGAAAAGAATATTAGTTAGTTATTCACAGGAAACACAACTCATACACTAATTAATATCAATAATAGTGGGATTTTTTTTTACATACATGACCTGAAATCAATGTTTATGATTTGATTACAGATAATTAATCTGATCATAACAATATAATCTTAATTGCAATAATTAATAAAGGTTGATAATAACTTCTCATCAATAACTACTTAGTCAAATGTCATTACACCCTAAAATTACTCGGATGTTAATTTAAAGTTCTATATTTGCTATAAGAAATTTAAAATAAAATCTAAACACTTTAAATGATTCTGTCATAGCAAATTAGTTAAATATTTTTACTAAACTGTATTAATTCTGGGGTTTAAAATTTTCTTAACTGTATAAATATATTGCTTGCATTGGTTGTACAAACTTTATCTATGTTAACTGTTGAGGGAAATAAGTATATTTCTGTGTGAACGTAATCGACTTACTTGGGTTTGTGCGCTGTGCGTTGAGACAGTTCAACCATTCTGAGAGACTAATCTTGCGATCATGATTAGTGTCACAGTAACGAGGCAACCTCTTGCCGCACCGCCGCAATTGTCTATTGCTGGATATTAAAGCTCGAAAATTTTTCCATTCTTTCTTTTCCAAAATCTGCATAAAATACACTTGATGATTATATATGAAGATTTTTTTTTATCAAAATAATCTTAACATTAACATTGATTAAACCTGCTTTGGTGACCACGTGATTCTCTTGCAGTAGACTAGATTGCCAATGACAGGAGATTGAGGTTTGAATCTCAGTCAGGTATGTTGAGGGTAGTTTTAGCTAAATGGTTTTCCACTCTCCCACCACACAAATACGGGTACGCTTCTTTTAAATATAATCTTCTAATCCCTAAAACCATTAGCACAATTAGTACATAAGCGTATAGTCCATATGGGTAGTAGGGCAAGGGGCCAAACAGTTGCAATAGAACTAATTTAGAACATATTATGAGAAAAGATATACAAACACATAAAAGCGAACAAACACATTTGATCTATGTGTTATGTGTTTCTATCCCACTTTCTTTTACCTTCATCCATATAAAACATAATGTACCTAACTTAAAAAGTGTTTTATCTTTAAAAAAAATGCTTTTGCCATTGCGTCTTAACACCTGTTCAGGTTATCCGCTTATGTAGTAATTACGATGATTGTTTTAGGGATTAGGAAGGTTATAGTTACTACGGGATGTGTACCCATATTTTCATGGAGGGAGAGTGGAAAACTATTAAGGAAAAACCACCCTCAATTCACCTGAGCGAGACTCAAACTTCGATCTCCCTGTCATTGGCAGTCTAGTCTACTGCGATAGTAGCGCAATATACTATGCGGCCACCAAAGTGGGTAAGATTATTTAGTATATATTAAGAATAACAACCCGCCTCGGTGGCGTAGTTAGCTAACGCCCTAACTTTGTGTTGAGCTAGACTGCCGAGGACGGGAAGATCAAGGTTCGAATCTCGCTCGGGTGAACTGGGGGTGGTTTTTCCTAAATGGTTTTCCACTCTCCCTCCACGCAAATGCGGGTCCACTTCCTATATATTCAACCTTCCCAATTCCTAACCCAATTAGAGTAATTAGTACTTAAGTGTATAACCAGAACAGGTAGTAAGAAGCAGTGCTAAAAATAAATAAATAAAATAAATTAAGAATAACGCTTCATTAAATATTTTCTGTTTTAATGTTGATTAAAAATAGGTGCAATTGGCTATTTCATAGAAACTTAACTTTTTTAACTTTTGAAGGGTGTGGAAAACACACACATTAGGAAATTTTATATATATAAAATTTCTAGTGTTTTTAAATTACCTTATTGTTGTTTTTATCGAGTGCATTGAAGTTCCACGTGGCTACCTTTTCTTCTGCAATAATGTCCCAAGTTACTATCAATGGTATACCACTGCCAACATAGAAACTGTATGATTAGGTACATGTAGTGTGTTGTTTTTTAAGAGTAATTAAAAAGCAATAAATTATCTGACATTATTTTATCTGATTGCCTATGTCATACCTGTCGACATTAAGATATCTTAAAGCAACTATATTTAGGGAATTACGACTGATAAAACCTCATACATATGCTTACCACTAATAAAACTTCATACATATGCTTACCACTGAAAAAACTTCATTCATATGCATACTGTACCACTGATAAAACTCAATAAAATGCTTATCACTTAAAAAAAAACTCATCATATGCTTGCTTACTTCTAATAAAACCTCATACATACTAAAATCAATCTTCCGCATGACAAACACATTAGTGTACACATGTTTATGACCCAAATAGATAGTTTAGACACGGCGCTAAAAAAAACACAGTCTACAATAAGATAATTTATATATTATATTTAAAACATGAAGCAAATCATTTCGTTCCCAGAGTTATACACAACTGATTTTCATCATTTTTAAAATGAAAGTTTATACACTAAGGATGTGCCCCAAAATAAAGTAAAAAAGGTTCAAAAAAGAAAGCCACAATTTTTTAAGGTTAAAAGAATTCAAATTTTAACAAACAAACTTTTTTTTTAAATAAATAAAAGCATTTTCTTCAAAGACTAGGCCTACCATCAAAGTTGACATATTTTCAATAATGAATGTGTGAGTTTAAGAAAATTGTTTCAATAATTCTAATGAAACTATTTAAATTTCTAGAAGAAAGCTTGTATAATATGAAAGATAATAATATAGATTATAGAAATCTTAAGTTTACATTTTATAAAATATAGAGGCTACACTTTATAGCTGCCATTACAAAACTAAAAAAATGCATCAACCGGTCAGCTAGTTTATTTTATAATTTCACTCATGTTAAAACAAATTAGTTCAAACCCATAATCTTATATTTTTTTACATCTATTACTGTTTCCAGCCTGTGACATGGGTCAGTTTTTATTCAAGCCATATATTTTCCACTACCAGCTTGCTAGGCCTGTTGTAGCTTAATATGTCTTATAATATAACTTAAGACTATAATAGACACAGCAACCAGTTCCTGGCCATTAATTTATCAATGTGAAAGGGTTCACCCACATTTCATAATTGATACATTTTTCAGCCATGCTGGGAATCGAACCCGGTACCTTTAACTCAGTAGACAGAAACGCTACCAACTGAGCTAAGGTGTGGGATCTATAATCTTATATAATATCCTTAAAAAAAATTAAAGTGTTTCAAAACTATGCGGTAAAATTAATCAGTGTGTGTAAACAATATTTTATTTCTCAAATTAATTTCTAACCAAACCTTTCTGTTGTGGCAGATTTGTTGGTAGCAGCTTGCATCTTTTTAGTCATAAATGACATCAATTCTTCAAGAAAAGCTAATTTCTTAGCTTCTGGGCAACCTACAAACAATTCATATTTAGATACTTGCAATTTTTTACCTATAAATACTTGTTAGATGTATTTTGAAAATTTCTTTAGTGAAAATCAATGTAATAACCCTTATCCAATTTTAATAACATATATGACCTGAATCGGGGGTCGAATGATCTAAAGCATAACTCTCGCAATATATTATACCAGGGTTTTCCAAATTAAGTTGGGACGGAAGAAGACGCGAGAAAAAGCCAGTGTTTTTTGCAGTTTTTATGGCAAAACACTTTTTGCTCAAAATAAGTATAATTTTGCTCCAGTACAAATATAGAATTTAATTTTCTTCACATGGTGACCTCAAAATTTATTGAATATCCATCAAGGGTGTCCTGGAATTTAATGACAACTTTTTCTCTTAATTTAAAAAGTTTCTCATTTAATGCCGCTATGCTCAAGACAGATATTCAACAACTGTTAATATCACCGTGTGAAGAAAATTAAATTCTATGTTTATACTGGAGCAATATTTGATTTATTTTGGAAAAAAAAGTTTTATCCTAAAATTTGCAAAAAACACTGGCCTTCTCTCGCCTCCCCTTCCGTCCCACCCTAAAAGTGCCCGAGAGCCACAATTGAATCCATGGGTCCAGTGGCATCATTATGGGCTAATTTTGGTCAAGCTATGCAAAAATGAAAACCGGTATTTAATTATGGATTAAATAATAAAGTGTTAGTTTAAACATATTCAATTACACACTAAATGAATTTTCCAACTTTATACGTCAATATAATAAAGTAAATGTAAGGAAGAAATTAAACATGTTGGAGTGTTGATGGATTTTTCAAACCCAAGCTAAAACTTTCCGTTTCTAGGATAAAAACATCAATTTTACTACAGTAGATTACTTTTCCAAGAAACTTCGTGGGCCGTAAATAAAAGGGGGGCATCATGGACCTTGTGTGTCCTGCGGGCCAGCAGTTAGAAACCCTTGGACTGAACTGCCAATGACAAGGAGATCAGCATTTGAATCTCAGTCAGGTGTACTGAAGGTGGTTTTTTTCCCTAAATGATTTTTCACACTACTTTCACGCAAATGTGGGTACACTTAATCTAAATTCAACTTTCCTCATCCCTAAAACAATGGCCTAATTAGTACATACGTGTATAATCCAAATAAGTAGACAGACGCGATAACAAAATCTATTTAATTTAAAGTTATTTATAGTCAAATCATCATAATAAGAACCTTATACTTCAATAAAAAATTCTAATAAATGTTCATATGTTTGTAGGTCAAACCATGCGACCTGCAACTCTCAACTTTTGAAATTGTGTTAATTATTAAATAAGGTGACATTTTGTGGCTTCACTAGATTCTTTATATATATATATAT
>CABFWO010002268.1:35916-55270 GCA_902155825.1 Timema genevievae
CCCCCCCCCCCCCCCGTGTCAATAAACCATTAATAAAAGATAGAATTTAATATGAGTTAAATATGCTAATTGAAGGCAATCTATAAAAATGCATTTTTTTAAAAAGTGATGATTAACGTTATGTAAAAAAAATCAGAGACACCCTCCATGCTACCCCCATTTCTGTCACTCAGAGTGAGTAGTTTAAACCTAGTTTGGTGTCTGACCTCCTAGCTCGACATACATTTGTGGATAGATGATCTCTGGTATTGACTAGTTACTGATTATTAATAGATTATAATATTCCTGGAGGTTTGTATTACCTGGCATGGGTCGCGATGGTGTAGGTACCGAGTCACAATTAGGGTCTTTATTCTTAATGGACGTCCCAGGGATTGGCTTCCCATCTTCTTGGACGCACCAACAATATCCTGAAATGGTATTTAAATAACTGCATGAATAAAACCTTCCAGATGAGGTTTTTTTTTTAATAGGTTCCAAGAAAATCTATTAATGGCTTCATTTAGAAAGGATCTGCATCAATGGTCAAGCAAACTAGATGTCAGGCTCATCTAATCTGGTTTTATGCTGACAGAAAGGACGAGGTTTGAATCACATATGGGTATACTGAGGGTGATTTTAATCAAACAGGTTTCCCACTCTTGCTAAACACAAGTGTGGCCACATTTCCTCTCAATTATAATCTCTTCATCACTACCCAACATAATTAAATTAATGTAACCTGCTTTGGTGGCCGCGTGGTCTAACGCACTACCCTCACAGTAGACTAGATTGCCGATGACGGGGAGATCAAGGTTCGAATCTCGGTCGGGTCTACTGAGGGTGGTATTTCCAAAATGGTTTTTCACTCTCCCTCCACGCAAATCTGTGTAAACTTCCTATATATAACTTTACTAATCCCTAAAACCATTAGCGTAATTAGTACATAAACGTATAACCCGAATGGGTAGTAAGATGTGGTGTTAATATATATAAGTTGTAGTGTCATTTATATATTAGTTTTGACTATGAAAAACAATGTGTTGCGTAATGTGTGTATTAAAATTATTTTCAAAGATAGTTTCTAACTAGTTTCAAAATATAAGGAGAAGAACTAATTGTTAAGAGTAATTCATTTTCAATTTTGTCATAACGTATGGACAAGTGTGTTGACGCTCCCCATCTTCAAACGCGTTTAGCCACGCCGATGAGTAACACACTCGCCTGTAGATTTGTAACATTGAGTCTTCTGGAAACGTCCGTCTGGTGTACATTCAGGGACGTACAGCTCAGTATTTCCGGCAAGTAACTCCTCCTGAACTGCCTGGCGGTCAGACAGACAGTCATTTGCTGTAAAGAAAAGGAACAGTCAAATATGTTGGCTTTTATCTCCCTAAAAAAAATTAAATAAATTAAAAATATTCTGATTATTGACTAAAAAAATTTGTTATGAATTGTTAATACATATTTTAATATTGTAATCTATTTTGAAAGTCTTTATATACAAGTCAAAATTTAAAATAAATACTTAAATATACCATTGTATATTATTACTTTTCTGGTGTTCATATCAACAAAACTCCCAATGTAAATAAGTTAAATCACCCTGATCTTATACATAGACGGATACATATATATATTACATGGAACTACTATTTAATTGTTATAAACGTTTCCAGGGTTCGACGTCATAGTCGGACTATTTGGGCTGTTTGTCAATGTTTGTATAAAGTTTTGTAAGAAAATGTAGATTGAAACCGTTTTACAATATTAAAAAAAAAGACTATTAAATTAGTCCCGATTTCACTGTTGTCACATGAAGATGTTTATAACCATTATTTGAGTGTGATCTTGTATTAAATTTCTCAGTTAATCAGTTATGTGATGGGTTTTTAATATTATATTATTATTAAGTTTATTTTTATAACATAGAACCTCAGTGTTTCGACGGGCCTATAAACCTAAATTATAATAATAACATAATAATAACATAACATTTAAATAAAGCCTGCTTGGAAATATTTGTATAATGTTCCGCCAAGACTCCAAGGCATCTTAATGATTATATCAGCAAACCATTAGTAAATATGGATTAATAATAGAGCTGTTAATGTTTGTGCTTGGTAAGTAAACCATGGACTATGTTAATACAGGGTGTATCATAACATGTGGGACCTACTTTAGTGGTGGACAAGAGACAAAAAAAAAAAAGTTAATAAAGTTAATAAAAGCTTGTGTTCCATTTGACCTTGTTTCCAATTCGCAGTCACCAGTTATATTCTATGAGCTATTCCTGGTTATTCCAAGCACGTAGTATTTTTTAAAGAGTGCAGCATTCTACGACCTGACTGCAGACTTGCGAGGGTGGCCATTTTGAGCACCTCTTCCTATGTTAAGCAGTGGCTCATCACTGGAGTATAAACATGACTATAACTCTAAATCAAGGTCAAATTAGACAAATACCTATATGAACTTTTTTTCATTATTTTTGTGTGTCCTGTCCACCGCTGAAGTCGGTCCCACATGTTTTGATACACCCTGTATATGTTAGGTATTATTTCTTACATGGTTGAATAATTACATCTGTCAATTGTTTGTTAGTTATATAAGCTAGGTTAAACGCGTAGCTTAAATTTCTATAGTCTATAGTCCAACATCTTAGCTCAGTGAACAGTGTGTCTGTCTACTGAGTAAAGAGTCCTGTGTTTGAGTTCTGGCATGGTTGAACATTTATCATTGTTAAAATTGAGGTTCCATTTTGTGCAGTAATGAATTAGCATACATAGGATTGTGTCTCTTCTAGGATAGAGTTAGTTTGTAAATCGTATCAGTCCAGCAAGTGTATGTTAAACACCTCAAGTGAGATTAAACTGTATGGTAGGTATGTGATGTTTTGCTGCAAACATGCATTTTTATCAAGCAATGTTTTGGGGTTGGGGATCATTTCTTTTAATTTTGTTCTGTTCAATAAACTTGTGAAAAAAATTAATGTTTCTTTTCAATGGGTACAGCTACAACTCCATTATATTTTTTGTTAATTTTTCAGATTTTTCAGTTTTTTTTTTAAATTGGCTATTGAAACTCATATATAATTAGCTCAGAATTATGTTCAGCTAATCTAAAATTCCTTTCCACAAGTTTAAATTCCTGAAATTTTCTCTTGAAGAGGGTGCCACACACTCATCAGATGGTACTCCAAACCACCCCCATTTAGAAAACCCAAATTCCATAGAGTAGGTAAGTTGAAAAATGATTCCTGGACATGGAAACCAAACCCCAGTTCAATTGCTGTGTCCAATGGTCATTTTTAATTCAATTCAAATTCTTTGAAAAAGGTCCACCTAATTATGGACATAGCCCTACTAACTTCAATTTTCACATTGTGTGGATAGATGCATTAATTTAATCTAGTTTGTCAGTGACGAGGAGGCTGGGGTTTGAATCCTGTTGGGTGTCCTTAGGGTGGTTTTTCCTCAACTCATTTGCCGTCCACACAAGTGTTGGTACCTACATTCTACCTTCGTCTTCCTAAACACATTAGCATAATTAATATGTATGCGTCAACATCGGTGGTCTTGGGGTAAAATGCTCGCCTCAGAACCCGATGTCCGTGTGTTAAAACCCAACGAGTGTCGACGGATTTTTCTTTGAGCGATACAAATCTGTAGCACAACTTCCTTTGGAGGGGAAGTAAAGACATCGGTCTCATGTCGATTGTGACATGTAAAAGAACCCAGGAAGGTATATGAAAATACCTTACCCAACAAAATTGGTAGGCCCTTTCGCTGTCGCTCATAGAAATTTCACATGTGCTGATATACTAATCAGTCGGTTCAGGAAGTGCATGTCATATATCTCAAATAAATAAAAAAAAAAGTAGATTTGTATGTTGGTGACTCTAAAATACATTACATTTATATTATATATTAAATTATATTTTGTAAACATAAGACACATTTAATGTTTTACTTGAGTGTTCTGTGTTCGTTTTGGTACTAGCAACTTAAATTATCTTGTGATACAATACTAAACTATTCAGTATCTTATCTACATTCAAGACACACTTCCCACTATTATCCAAAACTTTACAAACAAGATACTAATGACAGCAAAAAGAAGAGCACATTTGTCGGTGACTGCTTAGGTGAGTATAATATATGTAGCCCATTCTGGGTTAAAGTATTTAACCTAAGGGAACAGAATGAGAAAGGTATATTTCAAGACAAAAACATCTGAAACTCGCCTGAACAAATGATGATAAAACCACCTCCTGGTGTACCGATTCGGGATTGAAACCATGGCTATCAAAGAATGACACACTATCGACAAGGCCAGTCGCCGATAGTTTGTTTGTCGACTTTGTAGTGCATTTAACGTATTGCATACATAATGCCACCACGTACGATATATATAAATACTCTACTTTTGGTTCAAACAAACAAAGCTACCTTTGTGCAACTGTAAAGAATAATTTTTAAAAATGGTAAGGACACTGGAATAAATCAGTGCACCACTGACCTTCGAGTTCGTCCTTGCTGTCGATAGTGTCATCCCCGAAACCTGGTAAACTTCCAGTGATGGTGGGTATGCTCTCCTGCAGTACTAAGGAACAAGACAATACAACACCAGTTGTAAAGTGCGAGTACAAGTGTCGACGGTCAAGTGAACTTCACATAGCGTTCAGATGACGCTCATGCAGCTTAAAGCCCTTCCAGCATGAACCATGCACAAGAGTCCACAAGCATTGGCGCGCAAAGGTTCTAGCGATAATGCGAAAGTCCGTAAAGAAAAATGGATTTGTATTTACTTATTTAGAAACAATCATTTTATTCTGTATTATTATTATCATAATTATCATTATTATTATTAACGCCGCGTCTTACTACCTGTTTGGGTTGTACACACTTATGCTAATGTGTAATGGTTAGGGTGATTGCGAGATGAAATGGAGGACCTACAGTTTAACGTGGAATCCGAACCACGATGGAGGCCTGGCATTCCACACATCCACAAGTTGTGATTAATACACGTCTTGTCAGAGGCGAAGGAAGGGTTTGGGCAATCAGATAAATCTGTGCCGGGACTGAGGATTGAGCCCCGGACCCTCAGCACAGAAGTCTGACACCTTACCCCTAGACCACCAGGTCACCCATTACTGTTATTACTATCATCATTATTATTATCATCATAATGATCATCATCATGTATGTCTTTGTATTCTATAATGATAATCTGTGAAGCATGTAGTCATTAATAAAATAATTTATCGTGCTTTTTGTTGAACATTAAATTTGTTAACAATTTAAATAAATGTCTGCCTTCATAATGATTTCCCGAGGCACAGTTGTATTAATAGTCATCTAATTCTCTCTTTAAAAAAATTTTTTTTTCTATTTATTTAAGTGATGTTTTGGTTAAGTGAGTAGAATTTTTTTCTGAAAGTTTAACGAAGGTCGAACCACAATTTGAGGAAAGTCCCGAGGTGAACCTCTCCAAGGTAGAGCCCTCGTCTCTCGGACCTGTACACTTAAGTATGTTGGTAGCTTAAAATTTAAGTAAACTACTCATTTCTATACACGAAGATAAATACTTTATTTCAAAGCATGTCTTCAAATATTTACTAATTCAAAGATAAGTTCAGAAAATGTCCATTCTAACATGTCTATAATAGTTTCTTTATTCTTTAAAAATATATTCACATTTCAATTCTTTCTACTATGAAAAGATGTTTTCTATTCTATCTGTTTTTATATATTAATTTATTTAACAGTACCATAGATACAGAAACTGTAATAATGCGTAAAAAAAATGTTTTAACTCGTAATCCCAAAGTAATCTAGGCATATAAAAATATTCAGTATCAATATGTATTGAAATAAATAGGATTTCTATTAATTTGATCCACTTGTAATTGATTTAACCATATATATACTAGGTATATCTGTAGCATCGTATTGTAATACAAATCAATATTATATTTGATATGGCATAAGGAAATGAATATACACCTTAGTTTCATGCAGTGATGCTTCATGCAGCATGCTTTACAGCCTGAAATAACCTTGCTTAGTATGTATAGTTAGTTAGTAAGAAACAATTGTTTCACTTATGAAAATTACTTTTGTAGCTTTTTCTACTTGAACTATATTAAAATTTTGTCTGTATAAATTCCAGGAGTTTAAATATGACTCCCCATCTGTATGTAATAGGTAATTTAAAGCAAAATTGTGTTAGGTGTCCCTTTTACAATAAACTTAATGATGTACACTTTGATATTTTAAAAATTAAGCGCATCTAATCCAAAAACCTATTTTCTTTTTAACTACATCTGCCTATATACACTATCCTTGCTGGAGAAATGCATAAAGAATATTTTAATAGTTGTTGAAAAAATAAATTTATACTCTTTTTATTTTTGAAAAATAGCATTGTGCACAAGCTTTGGAAATTTGGTGATGAAATTTTTGGGTAGTGAAATAATAATTTAGGTATTGTAGCTTAAGAGATTTAAAAGATTATTACTACTAAAGTTTTTTTTTAACGATGATAGGTTATTAAAGATCTTTTAAGATCATATTATTTGCAATAGATATCAACTTTACTTTTAATTTCAAGTCATCATGACAAACATTGTTATAAATAATTTCATATTAAGCTCTCATAAAACAACTTGTTCTTCTGCTAGATTAATCATGATCTGTCTCATTTTTTTAAAAGTTATATTAGGCAATTTTTTGGGGGGGAGGGGGATTAACATTTAATTATTTTGGACATTTATTAAATTGCCGGCATACCTCATACATAAGTCAGAACAATGAGTAGATATCCAAACTATTGGGATCAGCTAGTTTTAAATGGTTTGAGTTTTTGGTTAGCTAAACAACAGCACAAGGGCGAATAAATGAATTTGATACAATATACAAGAACCATATATTTTACTCTTATTTGAAGTTAATAAGTGTTTGAGTGGTTTGATCAACGCAATAGCTAATTAAAGGGTTGCAAATCCTTTAAAGATCAAGTTAATTTATTCTAATTACATATTTCTTTTATTTTCATAGCTTTTAAGAATTCATAATTATTACTTACTATGGCACTAGGAACTCGAAAATTTATTGCCGCACTTAAAAAGTGTGCCAACCATCCCTATCTTAAGCTAGCTCCATACAGCCCCCCCCCTCCCCCTCATTACACCCTATCTCTTTCAGTCCTAACAATTTCTTTTGATGAGTATAGGTATGTAGCTCATCATTATGTAACCTCCTCCACTACCCAGTAGCTTCATCTCTTTTTGGACCAGATATCTTCCTAAGCACTTTATTTTCAAACACCCTAAATATTTTTCGTCATTCAAGGTAAGAGACCATGTTTCACAACCATAGAGAATAAATAACCAGTAAAATTACTGTTTTGTATATTCTGAGTTTTACATTTTTTGAAAGCAGGTGAGATGTCAACAACTTACTGACCAAATCGTAGCATTTATTTCCCGACTGTATTCTTTTCCTAGTTTCCAATCTAATATGGTTATTGCTAGGTAAAATTGTTCCTAAATATTTGAACCCATTAACCCTGTCAAATATGATATATTTTTCTACAAACCACTAAAAAAAAAGTATAACACACTCAAAACCATGCTTTAATCATCAAACACTCCCACATTCGTAAATAAGGTTTGGGCAATTTGTGCTTTAATATATTTAATTATTTGCAAAACGTCACACGAGGGAAACATTGTGTTTGAAACGATAAGGAGTAGATTAATAATTGCATTCATTTCCTTATAACTTACTTAAAGTTAGGTGAAATAATTCTTGTATATAATATCAATAGGGGTAAATGGTCTCTTAAACTGGTACAGTTGGTACAAAGTGTGACTGTACTTGCAGATAATCAGTATGGTACTCTGCACTAAGTTGCCTAATTTCATACTAACACATATATTGGTTGCAACACCTTGAAATTAAAGTAGTTAGATACTTGTCGGAAGCATGTGCTGGGTTGTGAGTGGCCATCTACTTTGGTAAGCACTATAGCTATGATTAAGTACTCTAAAAAAAATACATGTGCTATGGACATTTATTACACACACATACCATGCTTGCAGAGTTATTTTAATTGATACCAATAGTTACATATGTGTTTTATTTGCATGTTTATTAAAGTTGTTCTTTATTAAAAAATCGATTTGCGATTCGATCTATCGGAATGCCTTAGCTGCAAGCATGGATGTATTGGAGAGCCTATAAGCACGGTTGGTTATTTTTTTTTATGGTTGACTAACTCAAATCTGCAGCGTGGGTGGGGAAACACTTTGGACTAAAATGTAATTAAGTGGAAGCAAAGTCTACCTTTGTTGTCATGTAACTAGGCTTTAATTTTAAAGAATCTTGCTTTGTTCTGTGTGATAAGAGACATGGTAGATTCAGATAATAAGACCCATCTAGCACACACAGTTAAGAGGGCAGACAAGGTTTTTCATATCATAATCGACCTATAGATGAACTCTCCTTGGCTAAACTACTTTGTAAAAAAAAAATCATATGAAGTTAAATGCACAAACCTTAATTTATTTACTTTCCAATTGTATAGTTACTATTGTTAATATAATATTTGTTTTATTTAGTTTCAAATTTTGATTCTAAATATGCTGCACATATTAAAATCATACAATATAACATTTATAATAATTATTATTGTTAACATTTGATACAAGTTCACATGAAACAATTGGAATAATCAATAATATGCATACTTGAAGAAGGAACAGAGCTAATGAGGAGGTCTTCGGATGTTTAGTTTCAAGCGTCAGGTGCCATGTGGTGTTGACATACATCAACAGGAAGACTAATATAAGAATGCCTCAAATTTGAGTTGGGTGACTGATGTTATGTAGTGCTGACACAAAACTACAAGAAGCCAGGTACGTTTCAAAGATAAGGAGTAGAATATTATATTTGAGTTGTTGGCAAGGGGTTCTTGTATTGACGCATTACCAAATAAAGAGGTCTTAGATATAAGTAGTACTTGCAAACTCAAATTGTCTTCTGGAGCTCATATAGTGAGTAAACACAGTATCCAGAAGCAATGTATGATGGCTGCACAGAGACAGAGAACAGGGTATTAGGACCCAGAAGAAGTGGAACATATTGTTTTGTTGGTAAGCAATACTATGCAGTGTTGGCAATTTAAAAGAGAACAGGGTATTAGAACCCAGAAGAAGTGGAACATATTGTTTTGTTGGTATGCAATACTATGTAGTGTTGGCAATTTAAAAGAGAACAGGGTATCAGAACCCAGAAGAAGTGGAACATATTGTTTTGTTGGTAAGCAATACTATGCAGTGTTGGCAATTTAAAAGAGAACAGGGTATCAGAACCCAGAAGAAGTGGAACATATTGTTTTGTTGGTATGCAGTACTATGTAGTGTTGGCAATTTAAAAGAGAACAGGGTATCAGAACCCAGAAGAAGTGGAACATATTGTTTTGTTGGTAAGCAATACTATGCAGTGTTGGCAATTTAAAAGAGAACAGGGTATCAGAACCCAGAAGAAGTGGAACATATTGTTTTGTTGGTATGCAATACTATGCAGTGTTGGAAATTTAAAAGAGAACAGGGTATCAGAACCCAGAAGAAGTGGAACATATTGTTTTGTTGGTAAGTAGTGTTGGCACATTAATGGTGAACCGAATTTCAGAGTCTAGAAGAGCACATTATGTTGTTGGTACACTGTGCTATGCAGGGATGATACGCTAATGGACAATAGGATATTAAAACATAATAAAAGGAGTATATTTTTATTATTGCTAGGAATCACTATGCTATGTAACACACTCATAGGGACTACATTTCAAGCAGTATTTTTATTTCTCACTTTGAATAAAGAAGACGTTTGCTCAGTGCAATATGATATAAACGCATAAAAAGAGTTCACCGAGAAGAGCTCAACATTAACCAGTCTAGTTTTTTTTTTATTCTTAGAGACGATTCACCACACGTTTGGAGCTAATTTGAATTTGTATCATTGTAAATAATTTGTCGTTAGGAGTAATTTAGTATCGTTTCGTCAAAAAATTAACCTGACTTTAATTATTTTTTTCTTTCATTGTTATTATCTTGCTTCGCTTTTTCATGTAGGTGGTAGAACATTAAAATAAGTGGCATCGTGTTTTAAATAAAATATACTAGGCTAGTCTATAGCTTTGGGGGAAAGTTAAATATTTGAGTTAATTGTAGTAGAAGTTATGCATAACTAAGTGATATATATTGATAAGGAACCAGCTGTGGGATTACATTTCTAATAAACAAGATCCTTTATCTTTAAAACTTAGCAGCTTCTTGTGTGGTTTTTATTTTTAACACCGCGTCTTACCACCCATTCGGCTTATACGCTTTCTTGAGTCTTTGGTCCAGACAATAAAACCCTACATTTAGAGGGACGGGGGAAATAGGGCCATTAATAATTTCAGGTTCTTCAGGGCGGTATTATTTTTTTGTACATAATGTATTACAAGCCGTTCAGTGTATCCATTTACACTAACGAGGTAGAGCCGAGGTAATGTATTCGCATTTTGGAAAAGGGATCAAGTATAAACCACCCTCAATAAGTCTGGATGGTATTTAAACCCTAACTTTCTTCTCACCGGCAAACTAAATTAGAAGAGGTTAACGCAGTCATCCCGTGTACCCAATGATGTGGGTTCGGTGAATTAACACTCGCTAGTTATTGCGTCAATATTAAGTGCAAGTAATCACATATTTGCTATATAATATCGCTAGTGGCCGCTCTGGTAAACCTAGAGAAACGTAATCCCGGAACTGCATGAGTGAGTAGGAGGTCTGCAGATCTGAGTTACATGGTCTGCGGTTGGGTTCCACTCACCTCCGTTGCTGAGCCGCTCACCTCCGGCATCCTCGCGGCTCTCGTCTGAGTTCAGCAACAAAAACAAATGGAAAGAGCCTAAATAATAATGATGGCACTCAGCATTCACTCGATATATAGTGTTTTAATGTTGTCTTCTTTTTAGTAATATCATGTTTTTTTTATACATGTATTTATACAACCAAAGCCACGTTTATGCTTTATTTTTTATTCCATTTTCTTGAAGTATCTCATATGCGAGTGGCAGGTTTTGCAGATTTATTTTTCAGACGTATTCATTTATTATATTTGTAAATAAAAATACCTCTTGTGGATAGAGGTTGGTACACTTATTTGTATTTGTAGTTAGTATAATGATCATATTTTGAAAAAGGGAAAACGTCGTTTTCATAAGGCCTTAATACCATATAACGGTAGGTATATTGGGAGAACCCTTTCAACATCCTTCTAGTATAGATATAGAAAGTCCGACCTCTTGATTTAGTGGTCAGAATTCCTGGCTAATAATCCAAAGGTTCCGGGTTCGATTCCTGGCGGTACCATAATTATTTTTCCCAAAGGGGAATTGTTCCTATTGTTACCATTGTCTGGTTAATTAGGCTTATGTTAAGTTTAAGACTTCTACTGGCACCATATCATCATCATCATCATCATCATCATCATCATCATATCATCAGGACGAAGTAACCGTACCTAAATGGTGGTCCAACCCCAAAAGACAATTACATATCCGCCACTGCCAGTAGAAGGCCAGGAATGTCTAGTCGACAAACCCTGGAGGCGTATGATAAAATGTGTATGTATTAATATAATTTTATATATAATTATGGAGAGAGAGAGAGAGAGAGAGAGAGAGAGAGATAGAAATGACAGGGCAGGGATTAAAACCCTGGTCGTCCGCCCATATGCACCAACCACTCTACCAAGTGAGCTACCCAGGATCTCCTCCATATGACATTGGACTATATAAATCTCAAAGGGTATAGATGTATCTAAGTAGTACCACAATGTGCTACAAGAATGCTCTACATTTCAGCAATGTCTATAAAATACAGAGTTTTTTTTTTAGCTCACCGTAAGAATTTTAAATTTAATATCTTATGATAACCACAGGAAGCACTGATTTTTTTACTGTCAATATTTTATTTATTTATTCAATCTTTACTATCAGCCGTAAAATTTGTGTTTGTGTTAAAAATATTATTTTTGACGGCAGTGGCGTCGCACCAAATATTATATTTTGAGGGGGTGAGACAGTGAATTTCCCAAATCTCCGGGTGACCAGGGATAGTACAAGGGCAACGTTGAGAACCTCGGCGGGGGTAGAGGAAATCTTGGGGTTATGGAATATCCCCCAGTTAACAGAAGATACAGAAGGTTCTGCCCCCAGGAGAATTGTAAAAATTGAGGACCTGAGCCTTGAATCCAGGTTTCAAGCAACTTTATATTTTTTTGAAAGTAATTTGTTAGCGATGGATTTTTCATGTTACAAATGTTATTTGTTTTGACATTCACTATCATTGCATGAAGGAAAGCTTAGAATCTTATGCTTGTAAAAACTAGTCTTTATCAAGTACCTACCTAATTAACTTAAAACATTACTTAATCTTCTTAAGGTTACTAGTGTCTAGTACTAGTTTTTTAAAAATATTTTATCAGGAGTACATATTTATTCCCTATACATGGTCCCGGTAAGCACAATGTGCTTGTCAGCTGGTAGTAATAGTAGTAGTAGTAGTAGCAGTAGTAGCCTTAAAACTAGTAAGCAGTGACGACACTACTAGCCAATTTGATTGACTATGATTTCTATACAATCTACTATAGAAGTCTTCTCCTTATGAAATTGGGAACTTTTAAAGAGTAGTGACCGACAGTTGGGAAATTTAAGATTTGTCTGTACAAGTCCGCATTAAGGAACTTTCATAGTCGAAATTACTGTGGTACAAAGTAATTCTAGAATTTCCCAACTCAAGATCTCGACGCTCCACAAAATTTCAACTTTCAAGGTTTTTACCCAACATTGGGGGCAGAAGAGTAGTTACACCCCCCTCCCTTCCCATTCTCCCCCAGCGGAATGCCCCTGTTTGACGATATCCTTTTCTGCAGCAAATTAATTTTGGTTATGTTTCTTTTATCATCTTAACAACAAACATTTAATTAAAACTATATTTATTTATTAATTTGGTATGTCACCATGATATTAATCTAAGAAATGCCATAAATATGCTTCATTTTATTCGAATGAAGTGTTCTATTTTTTTTGTTTCTGAGCATGATTAAAAAAAATTTGAAAATGGAACTTAAATTTGAATGGACCGCCATTCAACTGGTTTCAGATTTAGTACATACCATAACCACTTAGAGCGCTAATATCAATATAATGCCTTATCTATGCATTAAATCGAGTGTAACTAAATATTATCTGTGGAAAGTGTTAAGCCCTGTTCTTTACCGAAATGTTCCTAAATGGATGCATGTCTATCGTGCAAGACACCCTTGTGCGTCTCGCTCGGACAAAACTGTTTCATTTTAAGAGAGATAAAGAAAATATGGTCGAGGAAAAGTTATTGAAGAAAGAATAAATTCGTAGATCATAATTATTAGGCCTATTATTCAACATGTAATTATATTTTAGTTAGAATATTATGTGTGTGTGTGTGTGTGTGTGTGCGCGCGCGCGCGGTGGCGGGTGAGGAGGGGGTCCGTTTCAATGGAAATAAATATTTATTATTGTTTTTTCAGGAACTTGGTGCGTATTTATAATGTTTGTTAGCAGCCTATGGCATATATATATATATATATATATATATATTAGAGGGTGAGAACCTCATATAATATGTCAATGTTGTGTACTGCTGCTCGTTGAAGCGACACTTTGGAGGAGGTCATTAATCTGCGCCACGGTATACGCCATGTGAAACCTGCCACTCACAATGAATTACGAATGACAAGAAAATGTAAGTTTTAGTTTTTTTTAAATAACAAAGACCAAAATATTCATCTAAATTACGTGTGACTACAGTGAGAAATTTCGACCTTACACTGCGATGCTAAATATATGTAATCGACAACATCTGATAAGAATAATAAATTAGAATTAAGTTCACTTTAATGTGTATATTTGGCATAAAATAAAGAAGGAAAATCCAATTTGTTGACAAACCGATCTAGAACTAAGTCGGTCCTAGTCAAGCACACTAGCCGTGCGCCCAATCTTACAAATTAACTCAAGGATTAAGTCACATTTTAGTTAACAACGTTTTTGCAATGTATACATGAGTTAGAAACTTACTTAATTCGTGTATCATAATATTCGGGTTTGATAATAATTGGTAAAAAAATTATTTCTATTTTCTAATTAAAGTGAAAATGGGTTCATTTTTTCCCACTGCCACTTTCTCCTTTCCCCTCAAGAGAAAAGAGCTAGGACCCGTTTCAGTAACCGCGTGGTCTAACGCGCTACTCTCTCAGTAAACTAGACTGCCGATGACAGGGAGATCGAGGTTCGAATCTAGGTTGGGTTTACCAAAATGGTTATTCACTCTCCCTCCACGTAAATGCAGATACATTTCCTATAAATACAACCTTCTTAATCTTTAAAACCATTAGCGTAAGTAGTACATAAGAGTACAGCCGGAATGGGTACTAAGAATCAGTGCTTAAAAAAACTTAAGGCCCTTAGCTCTGTCGAGTGCAAGTCTAAAACCTATTTTGTGGGATGGTGGGTGGGAGGGTGAAAGGAATGGCGTGTCTTCACAACCGACCAAAGTATCCTTCCACGCCAACAAGAACAGATAGATCACGAAAACGTATATGGCGCTAGCTACCGGACAGGTCTTGCGGAAAAATCATACATTTGGAAATATCAGTTTTTCTCGAGAACGAGTGAAATTTTTATGTTAATATTTTCAACACCTCTTCTAAGATTATGTATCGACGTTTATTAATTATTACATTTTCTTATTTTTTGTTATGAAGCCGGCGGTTTGCTATTGAAAAATGTCAAAATTATCGATATTTGATCACTGTTAAAATTATAGAGAAAGTGTGTATCTAAAAAGTATAACTAAATCAACATGCTTTTATTCTTGGGCAAACCGTTTCCGATAAGAAAATTGTAAAACAATAAAAATTCTTGAAGATAGCCGTTTGTTCCCATGGCTCTGCATTTCCACGCCAAATGAAAAGGGCCAATCGCCTTAAGAGTTGTCTAGGAGAGAACTTTCATGCTATTGAATGTTACTGCGTTTTCTAGCCAATCATTTTGCGCAACATATCTATTTAGTATTTCATTTATTTGCTTATGGTAGGATTTCTCTTGAGAGATAAAAATTCGTAGCACAACTTCCTTTGGAAGTAAAGCCGTCGGTCCCATGTCGATTGAGGCATGTAAAATAACCCTGGGAGCTATGTGAAAATACCTTTTCTCCGGCACAATTGGTAGGAGCTTTTGCTCATATAAATTATTTTGTGCTAATATAATCATTTGGTTCAGAAAGTGCACGTTAAATACTATATATATATATATATAAGTAATAAAAGTTACCTTAATATTTTATACATTGCTCCAAACATGGATTTCCCATTTTCTGAATAAAATAAGTCAGTTTATTTTATGGTACCAATCATGTCCCATTTGAGCTGATTATTTGGGAGGATGTTTCCCCCCCTGCCCCCATGCCAACAATACCCATGAATTAAATTGAAGTATAAACTCTAAAACTTGGGATATTTCGATTGCATTCGTTCCATTAAATTAGTTGGAAAATTCCTTATGTTTATTTTGCACACAGCAGACACACATCATTCGTACTTAATTACTTTATGACATTAGGAACTCAAAAGTTAATTGCCACACTTATAAAAGTACGTCTCCTATCCCTATGCTAAGTTAGTTCTTTTCATCCAGTCCACCTCATTACATCCTATCTCTATCTTGGGCTAATTCTATCCAGTCCATCTCATTACACCCTACCCCTAACTTGGGCTAGTTCTATCCAGTCCACCTCATTACACCCTATCCTTATCTTGCTATAGTTATATCCAGTCCATCTCATTACACCCTATCCTTATCTTACGATAGCGATATCCAGTCCATCTCATTACACCCTATACCTTGGGCTAGTTCTATCCAGTTCACCTTATTACACCCTATCTATTTCAGGTCCATTCTAATTTATCCTCCCATCTGCGTTTAGGTCTTCCCAATGGTCTGTTCCCATTAGGTTTACTAGTAAATACCCTGAACAACGTTCTAGATTCTCCCACTTGCGCTGCTTGTCCTGTCCAATGTAATCTACGAGACTTGATTATCCTAACAATGCCTTGTGAAGAGTAGAGAGTATGTAACTCATCATTACGTAAACTGCTCTACTTTCCAAGCATCCTTATCACTTTTTGAACCAACCATCTTCCTAAGAACCTTGTTTTCGAGCACTCCAATTTTATTTTAGTCATGTAAGGTATAAAGCATGTTTCACAAACAGTTCATATAAGTTAAAACTCTGACTGGCCCGAATCCAAGAGGGGTGGGCCTTTGGCCGGGTCCACACTTGCATCATATCTTCTCTTTTTTTTTATCACCGTGACTTACTACCCGTTCGAGTAATACGCTTATGTACTAATCACACTAATGTGTTAGGGATTAGGAAGGTTTAATTTGGAGGAAGTGAACCCACATTTGCAAATCGGGAGAGTGGAAAACTATTTAGGGGGAAAAAAACCAACCTCAGTGCACCCAACCGGTATCAATCTCCCCGTCATCGGTGATCTAGTCTATTCAGAGAGTAGCGCCTTAGACCATGCGGCCACTGAAGCGGGTCCCCGTGTGGTGTTAAAGGTTTTGTCAGTATTTAACCTAAACGCAACATATTATTGTCCATATCTCAACTACCTAGCATCTACCCAAGTATCCAATATCATTTTCTAGCTGAGAAACGAACACCATCAAACACCAATTTATAGTAATTTCCCTCCTGACAGCTGTTTTGTTCGTGGTGCATAAATATTGTAGTAGAGTGAGGGGGGAATGAATAGAGGGGCGGAGTTGATGAATGAATGTCACATGACAGCACGGACGTTTGAAATATCGTCGCACATTTTTCATCCAACTAGACCGGCCGCGTACGATCGACTATATAAAAGGGGGATAGGGGTTCGTAATGAGACAGAGCGATATTATATTTAACTTGAATCTATTATAGCCCCCCTGCCCCCTATGGTGCGTTGTATATTTTTATTTAGCGGTGCTAATGTTTGACACGTGGACTAATTGGTCAGGTCTTATCTAGTCTGTTCATTAAATTGAGAAATGACACCTTGACATGGGGATCGAACCCGGGACCTTTGGTTTAGTATTCCAATGCTCTAGGGTGACCTGATGGTTTAGGAGTAAGATGTCAGACTTCTGTACTGGAGGTCCGGGGTTCAATCCTAGGTCCCGGCACAGATTTATCTGATTGCCAAACCCTTCCTTCACCTCTGACAAGACGTGTATTAATCACAACTTGTGAATGTGAGGAATGCCAGGCCTCCACGGTGGTTCGGATTCCACGTTAAACTGTAGATCCTCCATTTCATCTCACAATCAACCCTACCATTACACATTAGCGTAAGTGTGTATAACCCGAACGGGTAGTAAGACGTGGTGCTAATAATAGTAATAATAATAATCCAATGCTCCACTGAGCTATCCGGGCATCGTCCCGTGCCCAGGGTCATTCTTCACTCTTATTTTAAGGCAGCGTCTATAATGGACGTGCGGAAATCACCAGCTACATATATATGTGAATAATAATTAATATCGCGAGCTATCAGATAAAGCAGCCCTCTTCAACTCGGGAGGACTTTTATGCTGGCAACAGTACAATAGTTCCGCACGTTCATAACAGATTCCGCCTTATAATATGAGTGAAGAATGACCCTGGGCACAGGAAGACTCCTGGATAGCTCAGTGGTTAGAGCATTGGCGTACTAAACCAAAGGTCCCGGGTTTTATTCCCGTGTCCAAGTGTTATTTTTCACTTTAAAGAATAGGATATCGAGATGAGGCTATAACCGTTATTATCAAATATAATAGCTTGACTATTAAATATAACATTAAGTCTGGTTTTATGGTGGAGGGGGGTAGGGATTTGAATCCCAGTAGGGTGTGCTAAGGTTGTTTCTTTTCGAAATGGTCTCCCACTCTATCCCCATGAACATGCGGGTGCATTTACTTTAGATTCTACCTCCATGATCCCCACTCAATTAATGTAATTTGTGCGAACAGTCCGGACAGGTAATAAAACGCGGAGTAATAATAATTGTAAAAATTATAATAATGAAAGGGTTCTTCCACAGCTCGAATTTTGATCATTCATATATATATATATATATATTACATTATAGACAATGCTCGTACATTGTGTTCATGAACCCCTGGTTGGGGAAACGATTTTTATAGGTCATTTTTGGGTCATTTTGGATTTTTAGGTAATATTTTTGGGTAATTTATAGGCATTTTTTAAACCAATTTAAGACATTTATTTAGAATAGTAAATATATTTTTAAATACAGTACTTTCAATACTTTATACCCGCTTCGGTGGCCACATGGTCTAAAGCGCTACTCTCGCAGTTGACTAGACTGCTGATTATGGGAGTATCGAGGTTCGAATCTCAGTCGGGTGTTGGGTGGTTGCTCCAAAGGGGTTTTCCACTCTCCCTCCACGCAAATGGGGGTACACTTCCTTTAAATAAACCTTCCAAATCCCTAAAACCATTAGTATAGTTGGTACACAAGCGTTTAACCCGAACGGTAAAAAAAGTTTATAAAAAAATAAATAAAGTTTATAAATACTCAAAAATACTTTGTGTCAACACAAAGTTGTCGAAATGAGAAGATAATTTAGACAACAAACTTTTCCATTTTTCTAAAAGTGCGTGTTTGATTTAGTCTTTTGCATTCATTTTGAATTTTTTGTTGTTGTAAATTTGAAGTCATTTTTTTGGCCATTTTTGGGTAGACTAGGACCGCCCCTTGTTCCTCTTTGTGAAAGGAGACGCTCAAACGTTTATTTTTTGAACTCACTGGAAATCAAACTCAAGACTCTTTAACTGAATAGTTGGATGCGCTAACAACAGAGCTAGGGCGCCAGAGAGAGATAAATTGAGGCGCCATTGAATTTAGTTCGGATTATGCCCACTACGACCATGTAAGCTTGAATACAGTCCTATTTTCAGAGGAAGAACCTTTTGGAAAATATAAACATTTTTGCTTTCGGTGGATATTGATAAGATTTTACTTTTTTATTAGTGTTATTTTATGGGTTTTGATAATATCTATAAAAAGTGATGGATCAATATAACATGACTCGGCGTATGAATATGTGAAAGTAGAACTAGTATCTTTTCTAGCTGACATATAAGACTCCTCCTACAGAGATTGGACTGTAGATGATTAATGAAAATAATAGAGGAAGTGTATAAGAGGGCATGAGTGTGTCGAGTGGC